>JAYMTK010005275.1:0-10351 GCA_036897405.1 Pelargonium myrrhifolium
ACATGTGAGGAGAGAGAGTGTTTTTGTGTTAGATTTAACGGAAAAGTTAACGGAATTTGGTTTTTTTACAACTTGAGGGGTTATGTGCAAAACGTTTAAAGTTTGAGGGGGGTATTTGCAATTATCCCTAAAAAAAAATGATAATTTGAGTTTCAATTTTTATTTTTCAACAAAATTAACTTGAATGACACCGTCACAAAATAAACAGTAGTTTTAAGCAAAAAAAAAAGATAATTTAATATTTGTTAGACATCATAAAGTAAAAACCTTTACTTTGCTCAAAAAGTCTCATATGGAATTAAATGATATTCAATTTTGATCATGTTTATCCTAACTATCATTTTTTGAAAAGTGAAAATAATTTTATCGGCAGTTGAAATACATAAATATATTGTATTATCATATATAACAAAAAAAAATGTTTGCCATAGTTTGAGCTAATCCTAAACAAGAGACAAAACCATGTAACTCATATTAAAATACTGTTGAATAATAATAATAATAATTAACGATGGTTAGATCCGAACATTGTTGGGTAAAAACAGTTAGTTTTGTTTTATTAATAACCTCTCTTTATTAATTTTTCAAAACAAATATGTTTTAAAAAAAAATTTGAAATACAAATTACAAATATTTGTAATTTAAAAAAAACTAACTAAATATTTCCTAAAATAAGAAAAAACCTAATTAAATAAATAAAATGGGAAGAGTAGAAGAAGAAAATGGAAGAGAAGGCAACATTGATGTTGGAGAGCGATGAAATGCAGTGAGTGTGACACAAAAACCTCGGAGTCAGAGAGATAGAGAGAGAACCAACGCCACATTCTCCAATACTCCCCATTTTCCTTTTCTTTGCTTTCACTTCTCTCCATCTCCATCTCCATCTCCTTCCCTGCTCTGCTCCCCTGCCTTTCTGCTTTAGGTCACCAACTATTTCTCCTACATTTACGCTATTGCTCTCTCTCTTCCTAGACCCACCCGCCTCTCTGGATCTACGTCCTCTCCTCAGATCTTCACTTCACCTGTAAGTTGTCATTTACGCTCTTTTCGATTATTTATTTCTTCTATGATCATGATCTCGCTCGCAAACCCCAATTTCGTTTCCTAGATCATCCGCCAATTGTGTTTCGACGGAACCTGGGAAATTTGATATGATATCTGGTGGCTGATCTCGCCCCGAACTTGTCACGCTGTTTGTGATTCATTGCCCTTGTTCGTTTCTGGTTTTTGTGTTATCTGCTTTCGGATTATGGTTGTCTAATGCTGAGAGAACTTGGCGATTATTGCATGCAGTTGCTAACTTACTGGATCAGATACTGATTTTGCCTGTGATAGAGCCATGGCTACAGAGCTATTGGATATCCAACCGCGCGAACTCAAATTCGTTGGTAAGTATATGAAATGATGATTAGAGGAAAAGCTTAAGAGTCTTATATGTTTAGGGTATGTTTTTTTTTTTTTTAATGTTTGATACACGTGAATGTTATTTATATTGTGGCCTGTTCAGAGATTGTTTGTGCTTGCATAAAATTGTAAAAGGGTTGACCAGATTTGAGGCTAGTTGATAAGTTGAGTTGCTAATCTTCTGTTCTCTAAGGCATATAAAATCTTACCCTTGAAACAATATTGGAATAGTGTATGGGGAAACAGAAACATGCTTCTTTTCTTAGCCACATTCTTGGAGTAGAGGCAAATCAAATGTACTGAAGTTATCTTTTATTTGCTGTCGAATTGAAACTCAATGTTTCAGTTCCTGAATTTCAACAGCAAGCATATTCTATGAAGCATGAATTCATCAAAATGGTGAAGAATACTTCCCAATTTGTGAATTCTATTTATCAATTAAAAAAGGACCCACCCAGGTTTGTCCATAAGATTTGCAAATCCAGGTTTATCATTTTTTTTTTTATATAAAGAATCACTCTCCATCATTGAACTAAATGGCGCTGTACAATTAGATGGCAGTGGAGAAGTGTCGGTCTTAGTCATTGCCTGGTGGATCTGTTTAAGAGTTTGTTGTAATTGGGGATGCAGGCTTGATGGTGTTTCAGGTGATGGAGCTGAGTGATCACTCCACTAATGGAAGGCTCTAGAGCACCATAATTGTACTGATGATCGGTGTTTTGAATGAAGCGCTTCAAGCCCTGTGCTTCACGCTTAAGTCCGAAGCACCACTTTTGAGCTTTGCTTTGTGAAAAGCCCAGCGGCTTCAATGAAGCTCCACAAAGCCCACGCTTTGGGGGCTTTTTAGTTTAGGACTCATTATAATTATTATGTACCTTTCATTAGGAAATAAAAACTCAATAATCTATTTTATAAACCTTTCAACATCTAACCTACACGACTGCATAAAATTTTAGAGTTCAAGATGAGGAGGAATGGATTGAAGAGTGTTCATCAGACGAGGAAGATGACACTTACAATGGTTTTACCTCTCTTCATCATGATGATTGTTATGACTAAAATTTATGCTTTTTTCTTTCTGAAAAATAGAGTTGTCTAAGTGGTATTTATGATTTTCGTTTTTAACTTGAACTTGTTTTTTTTTTTTTTGGTCAATAGAGTTGAAACGTTATTAGATTATGATTGCTGGTGTTATTTAACAATACTTTAATCATACTAATATAAATATGTAAAAAATATATATTAAATTAATAGTTTCTGATATTTTTATTTTAATGTGTGCTTCACTTTGATGAAGCCCGAGGGGACCTTTGCGCCTCAAGTGCGCTTTGAGCTTTATAAAACACTGCTGAAGACCAGGAAGCAAGAAGGTTTTTACCCTGTTGTACATGACCAAATCCAAACCCTATAATTTTATCTAGACATAGGGATTTACTGCTAACGATTTTTGAAGAGCCATCCGATTGTTCATTACTTCATTCTCTCTTTTCTTGAGGAATGAGGAAAGCAGCACATCCAGAAGACACTCATTAGTCCCACTACAACTGTAGAAAGAAATTCAATATGACATGAATTGATGAAGATGAACCCGATTTTCAGTTCCATAGTAAATAAAAATGTAGTGGGCCATCTGTTGTTTACATCTCAGACCCATTTCTTGGACCGAATAAAGTCAAATCCATAGCTTAATGTTCTACAATACTAGTAGTTAAAAACTACAATTAATAATTTATTACATATAAAAATATTTTGTTAAAAAAATAATTGTTCTAATGAACCATGTCCTTTTACCCTCTCCTGAAAATGGAGAATCCTGTGTCTGAAACGCACCCAGAATTGTGCCTGTGTCCGAATTAGTGCTTCATAGTGTATTGTCATTGAAAATAGTCACTGTAATTATGGGCATATAACAGGTCTTCAGTGCATAATCTCGTTGAATTTGGGAATCAACAGAACTCACTGTGAACAGTTATAGACTAATGTGTTAGATTTAATATTATTTACCTTGTTTTCCTCTTAATTTCTTTACTATTGCCACTCTGGGCTGTCATATTCTTACAGAAAAATGCAAAAGTACAATGATACTATTCTTTGTGTTTTGTCTTATGTCATATCTTGTGTTTGCATAATATGTTATAGTGACAAAGTTTGGTATCTTTCTCTTTCTCTTGCAGTTGAACTGAAGAAACAAAGTTCATGCTCGATTCAGCTTAGAAACAAGTCTGATGAACATTATGTTGCTTTCAAGGTGTGCCACAGCGTGTATCTATTGTTAGAATTCGCAGTAAAAAATTACTTAGTTTAATTAGAGTATATTTAACAGGAGGTTTCTCTATAATGTTCTATTGTATCTGCACCTTATTTATTCCAATACTCATGAAAAGGATGTTAAAGTTTCCTCCTTTTATTTAGTTTAGCAAACTGATGGATAGTTATGTAATTCACAATCTATTAACAGGTGAAGACAACATCTCCAAAGAAATACTGTGTGCGACCAAACATTGGTGTTATTAAGCCAGGGGAAGCATGTAATTTCACAGGTAATGTGTACCATCCCTTTGCTTTTACTTATGAAAGGAATATTACTTATTGCATTTGTTCAACCACTGTGATAACTGGTTGAAGTACGTGGTTTTCAGCATATCCATGGAATATACTAACAGTATGTGTTGGCAATTTAATTAGTAAGGTAGTGAAGAGAGTAGAAAAATTATGAAAAGAAATGAAGTGAAATTTATAAAAACTTTAGTGTGTTGGGATTTGTAGGGTGGAAAAAATAAAGGAAATCATGAACTTTCTTTTATTGATAGGGAGCATTAATACCCTTTATTGTGAATTTGAGTTTTTAATGTCAGGGTGTTATTGTCACTAAAAAAAATTAGTGACTTATATCAAGGAAGTTGGATTCTTGTCAATTTGGGTTGAAGTTGCAGTGATGTTAAGAAGGAAATACTCCATTTAACTCTCTTTCAGTTCCTTTTCTTCATCCTGTTTTGTCCCCAAATGCATGAAGTAACTTGTTTTGTGCCTCGTTACTTCTTTCAATCCAGACTATCAGAAAAGTTACTGTGTATAAGTATGAAATTTCACATATGAACTGTTGTATATGAGGTGGGTAACCTTTATTTAGTTATTTTACTTGAAGTGAAGAACCTCTTTTAATGACCTTTGATTGTTTAAAAAATCCTACAAGTGACAAGATTAAGGGTAAATTTGTCAGCTTGGTATCTTTACATACACTCTTATCTTTTGATTTTCGCGGGGCCATTTGCACAGCCCAAGTGCTGATTTCCTGAAACTCATAATAATAAAAGCTCTTTATTAGTGAAACTTCTTATGAACCATGTGTAGAAAGATAACCATGCAAAGTAATACAAGTCACAATAATCTACATATTAAAAAGATAGAACCTACATGTCACTACTCAATCCAGCCTAAGAAGCCCAGGAATTTTAATATGCCTTTGATAAAAATATAGACAAAAGGCTGAAACTCAAACTTGCAGCAACAAATTTAAGAAAAACATAATCTAGGGCTTCACAAATGTCTAATGAACTCGACCAACTTCCAACTAGGCTTCATCTGTTTTCAATACAAATCATACTTAGAATGCAAGTATTAGGAGGTGTTAGGTGGCGCGCTACAAAAGCAGTTAAGCTTGGTATCCTGGGGTCTAGTCTGTTTTACTATTTGCTCAACTCTTGAAATTAGTATCCTTTTGATAACTATAGAGTTGAAAGAAGGAAAAACCTGAAACAGTTGTTAGAATTGGCCTAAAATGTATAGGTAAAAAACACAATGAAATGTAATCCCAAACAGACCCTTAGAATTAACCTGTCTCTGGCTTTGAAATATTGCTGCTTTTATATCTTACACCCTGGTTGTCTGTTACGAGCTATCTATAGTTTTCTTGTTCTCCATTTGGTCAATGCAGTTACTATGCAAGCTCAGCGTTCTGCTCCATCTGATTTGCAATGCAAAGACAAGTTTTTGATTCAAAGCACTGTTGTTCCGCCCAATACAATTGAAGACGATATTAACTCTGACACGGTAGGAACTTGTTTCTATTGGCTGCTTTGGGTTTCTTTTCAATTCCTTATTGTTTAGTTTTGCAGTTTACTAGAGATAGTGGCAAACACATTGAGGATAAAAAGTTGAGGGTGGTACTTGTGGCTGCTCCCAGTTCTCCAGTATTGAATCATGTGAATGGAGAGTTGAAGCAAGATTCAAATTTTGAAACATCTGCACAGAAAGAAGATAAATCGCCAAGTGGAGTTGAAAACATACCTCCACCTCCTAAGGTTGGTTAGCAGTTCCATAATTGTTTAATCCTTGAAGCTATAATCTTAGACTTAGAAACCATTCTTTGGTTTTGAATCCTGAATTGTTGAGCTGTAGGGACTTTGTTGATGGGATTCATGTATAATTGCACTGAGTAATTATATTTGTGCTTAGAAAAAAGAGTAATCATATTTGTTTGCAGTCAGCATATAGCTGTGTAGCATCGGTGAAAAACATAGGATGTTGGATCACTGTGTATGCATAGTTATTTTAGTATGTATTTGAGGAAAGTGAAACGTATAGTTTACCTTATGCAGCTAGTGTATGCACTTACTGCTAACTAATCACACTCTAATGTTATTCCATATACCAGGCAACGGAGGATGTCGGGGGTGTTGAAACTGTTAATATTATTGATGAGTCGGGAGCGCCCAAGGATATGGATAAACCAATAGCTACCAAGGATTTGGAGGGGTTTGAGAATGCTGAGGATATGGGTGAGTCAAGAGATGCAAAGCACACAGAGGTGTTTGAAAATGCCAAGAGTGTGGATTATGAGAGATCAATTGAGAATACGGATGTATTAAAAGTTGTGAAGGATTTGGATGAGTTAAGAGCTAAAAACGTCAACTCGGGTTCATATGGGGATGTGGAGAAAGTCAATAATCCAGGATTGGACATGGAGAAATTGAAGCTGACTCATGACTTGGAGGTTTTGAAGTCAAAGCACAGTGTAATGGATACAAAGCTAAGAGAGGTCCATCTTTCTAACCCATATCCTAGTTTTGAATGTTGTAGCCTGGGAATGATAACCTTGAATTTGTATTCTTGTTTTCTGTTCTTAGCAATGTTATGTGGAAGGATAAATAAATTTTGGATCGTTTAGTTGTTTGGTTTTATTTTACTTCTATATATCCTTGAAAGGAGGCTGATGTCATGTAAATAATTATCTGGTAAAAGTGTTACGTTATTCACGATCATGAAAGTTTAATTATTTCATTCATCTTATGAGGTGGCATCCACAGGTTGTCTATGTATTATCTTTAAGAAATGCTGCAATCCAAATAGTGAATGAGTAACTGTAATGTGTATCAGATCCTAGGGCAAAATTTGTCTGTTTACTTTGATGATAAATCTAGTCCAGTGGTGGTGAACACCCATATCATGTGTTAGGCATTTACGTTCTTGTGCATAAAGATAAAGTTGAATTTATGGAGTGAGTTCCTCAAATATATATTATGTTGCAGGCAGGTCCAGTTATTGTTTACAATATTAATGCTAGTACTTCCTCTTCCTATTACTATAAAAAGATAGTGACAACATTTGTGGACTTCGTAGCAGGCTGAACTTACTATGAAGAAGCTGAGAGAAGAGAGAAGCATGGCTACTCGAGAGAAGGATAAACTCAAGCATGAATTAGTGAGTGTATATATATATATATATATCCTTTGCACATCATTTTCTGTGATCTTTATTGCTTATGAAGGGTAGGTTTTTTAACCTTAATTTGGAAAAGGGTCTCGGTGGGTCACTGCTCTTTGGCAGCTTTAGAAAACCTATCAAGGACAAGTGTTTTAATCTTAACCTGGAAAAAGGTCCTGGGTCACTTCTCTTTGGCAGCTTTAGAAACAAACTGGCTATGTAACAACTTTGAGGGAAAGAAAAAAGAATGATTAATGCCATACATGCCCAATTGGTTTAACTAACATATTGTGCTTAAATATTTACTACTTTTTAAGCAGTTCTATTCGCTGGACAGGTTTTCTTTTAGGTTGCGTTTGGGAACATGAATTTGATTTGAAATTCAGGATTTGAAATATTGTATTTCAAATACAAATATAATGTTTGGAAAATCATAGAATTTCAAATAACAAGGTAAGAGTTGTCATTTGAATTCTCATGTTCTAAACATGTTTCAAATGCTATTGGATTTGACTCAAATCCAAATCCAAATTCATAGAGTTCCCAAACACTTCAATCGACTCAAATTCAGCATTTCAAATGAAATGCTAGTTTCCAAACACACCATAATTTTCATTGCATCTCACTGAAACTTAAATGACATGGTATGTTGCCTTAAAAGGTTAGAAGGGGTACCATAATTCATAGTGAACACTACAATAATGAGAGACGCATAGCAGAATAATCCATTATACTTGTCGTATTATCAAAAGCAACTTCCAGGCACATACATGCAATACATTAACATACCAACCATGTACATCAGGATTTGCATTTAACTCGTGAACTTTGTTGATCACGTCAGCTTCAGATGCTTGCTCTGGAAGGTCTATGTCAAAAGACTTAATCCCGACTTCAGCGCATGCCTTTCTCTTCATCCTCACATAGCTCTGAGAGTCCTTCCTAGTGCCTACAATCACTACAGCCAAACCCGGTACCTGTGCAACTCAAGCAAGACACATTCAAAATCACACATAAAATGTCCACAACTTTTAATGTTAACACACACACTTAGGAACTCCAAAAGAAAAAGATTTTGCCAACTCTGGAAGGAAACTAACAAATTCAACGCATTAGGATAAGGATAATAGCAGTACCCTCCAACACATACAAGGTTAAATCATAAATCCAAAACATCCCCGAGAACAAATATTCGTAAAAACAATTACACAAACAATGAAACAACACAGTTAAGCCACAACATTACTCAACAAAACCATATACACCCACTACTTGGTTCAGCTTCATGATACCTCAAATTTTTTACAGTATTGCCACATGAGGAGCCATTATGCACACTGTTCTTGTAAGTAAAGCAAAAACCAATGACCTGTTCTACTTCCATAAACCCTATCAATATTTGTTTCTGAAATTTGAAGTTTCAGCACAAAACTAACACTAATTCACAACTCATTCTAAGTCTCTTGAACTAATGACCGTAAAATTGAAAGTAATCAACTGATTAATGTAGAAGAAAATGCAAATTAATTGACAGAGACCTGAGTAGTGAAGTGAACAAAAGAAGATCAATTAGAGAGAGAGAAACCTTGCCGAATTTCTCAGAGAGAATGTGAACCTCGGAGGCGATCTCCGATCGGATGGTTTGGGCGATACCTTTGCCGTCGATTATGGTCGCATTCTTTTCACCGGAACCTGATTCCATTTCGCTCCGGCGCCGATATGTCCCTCTCTCTCTCTCTCTCTCTCTCTCTCTCTCTCTCTCCGCTATCAGGAATCACTCTCAATCAAAATGGAATTTACTTGAAATGAAATTTGTTAAATGAAGAATTGAAATTTTATTTATTCATTTAATCAGAAAAATTGACATTTTGTTTAATGGTCGGATTTTTTTTTATAGCTCCAAATCTACTCCATAGAAGCTTGAAAATTTATTAGAAAATTCAAATGATACATCGAGTTTAAATCTTATGAGTGAAATTACAAGAAGCACCAGCAATGACTTATATCCTAATCATACCAATATCATATGTAGTACTATAACATAAACATAATTATAGATTGGGGCAGAAGAATAAATTTTCATATGATTAACTTTATTTATTTATCAAATCGAACTCTAGTAACATGGTTTTTACATAATACATGCACATGCAATTTTATATATTTTCTTAGCCATCTTATAATCTCTTCTTCCTTCTCGGGCTACTATTTTTACAAATTTTTATAGATTAGTTGAATTTATCATCCAATTCAATCCAAATCTACAGATTTATAACACTTTCTTTTTAAGTGTGACACCAAGGTCCCAAGAACATCATGGTTCTAATAGGATCTTCGGGGCCATAACACCATTTTCGTTTCTCGCGGATTGTTCTTCCGGACACTCCCTCCATGTAAGCTTGCTTCACAATTTCTCCGATTGTTCTCTTGGATTCAAGAGGGATAGAATTATCAATTGGGAGAGAGAGATGTTGGTGTTGGTGTTGGTGAGGTTTCATGGTTGAACTTAAAATGTATATTTTGGGGAAGAAAATGAGAATTATTGGAAGTGTAATGTTGTTGGCTAAGATATTAGAACTATGGAGGGGCTTAGGGTTGCTATATATAGACCCCAAATGAAATAGTGGAAGGGCATTTTGGGAGGGTAAATTCGTCATTCCACATGGGAGTAAGTGGGTGAGTAACGAATCATGTACACACATGTAGAGCAATTTATTTAGTGGCTGAGGTGGGGCCTAGATATTGAATTTTCTTCTTTGATAGTGGAATTTCATCTTTTTATCTCTAGATTTGTATTAAGTGGGGTACAAATATGGATTCCAATTAGCTGCCATTGGACAATAATAGCAAAAAGATATTTTTATTTTGAAGCAATTATTAAATAATTGTCTACCTTTAATAATAGCCAATGAGTATACAGGATAGGTTAGGTCTAACAGTTTAAATGGATTATAAATATATATTTGTCTCACATTAAACTCAACAACATTATAAGATATTTAAAATCAAAGCTAATTTGGGTCCAAAAAGTAATAGATCTAGGAAAAAAATAGAAGGGTTTGGAAATTAGGGTTAGGGTTAGGGTGCAATGGTGTGCGGCGCTGGTAGTGATAAGGTGGGGATTTTTATGGCTGGGGATTGGTGGAAGGAGAGGTGGGTGGATTATAAAGGGAAGGTGAGGGAGAGGCTTCGCCACACAACTTTGTTTTTGCTTTCTCTGTTAGGGTTCCACGAAACCGTGAGA
>JAYMTK010005276.1:0-10351 GCA_036897405.1 Pelargonium myrrhifolium
CCTCGTTTAAAATTATGAATCCGGACGGGTCGCTCCGCTCCCACAAATTTACTCGGATGAGTACAAGTGATTTTAAATGAGGTGTCATCACCTTATTGACTTTGTTAAGTTGCAACTGATATAACCTTATATCAGTCAACTGATATACATTTTACTCAAAAAATAATACAAAACTAGAGAATTGAAGACCGACCCACCCTCACAAGTCTGACAAAGAGATAGAAAACCTAATTAACTTGTTGGTCACTCGGTTCGCAGACCAATTCACAAACAAAAAATCGACACGGCCGAAATGAGGCATTATGACTAAAATATTATGAATAATCAAATCGAAAACACTAAAATCTTCCGCAATAGATTATTTGAGATTCTTTTCCAAGGCTAGAAAGAAAAAAAAAATCATCCCCTGTTTTGGTGTACTTTCATAGCCGGGAAAATTAGGAAGGACCGGAATAAGCGTATTTTTAGAAATTCTCATTTTTCAATGGAAAATATTATAAGGGGGCTTCCTCTCTTGTTGAGATCTTGGAAGACTCAAATAGGGGAAGAGAGATCCTCAAAAATAAGATTATATAGTGGTGCGTGAATTACGCCCATCTAGACGGATCGATTTGATCCAAGCTCTTATATTCGTGATTTTACTAAGTTATCTTTTTATATGATGGATCTTATTTGACTTAGGATGCTGAGATTGGGTGGGAAATGCATGGTAGAAAAGGTCAGGTTCTTGCTCGTTTCAATGCTCAATATTATCAGAATTCAATTTTATTTACAGTTATAACATTATTGATGCTTGTATTTTAAGAGACTCTCTATCTCCATACAAGAACATTCGAACGAGTGAGTCTAAGTATCCTACCAGCACAATTCATAGCAGAGCGATTATGGCAAATCAAGCATATCCTTCTTTATAGTCACCTAAAAAGTGATATTTTGCATGTAAATAGGAAAGTCATATAACCTACTCATTAGCTAACCAATATAGGCAAGAATAGCCAAGAAAAAACATGGCTCTGTAATAATTAAAATGTCGTTATTTCTGCTTGTTAAATATATTTAGGTGTGTCGTTCCGGTACGAACACCTCCCACATTTGTGTTTTATCTGTGGCATTATGGGCCACAATGAAAAGGTTTGCAGGGTCCGCTACGACAAGGAGATCCCGGAGACGGATAGACCATATGGGGTGTTTTTTAGAGCCCCGGCTAAAAAGGATAGTCACTCCTACAGGGACAAGTGGCTTCGGGGGGAGGACTGGTCCACGCCGGGGCAGGACGGAATAAAAGGGGGGTTCGGCGGTTGGGGGCAGGGAGGTGGAGGCACGAGAGGTGAGGGATAGAGGGTCTGTCCTCACCCAGAAACGGACTCGGGTGGCGGTCGAAGATGGGGAGGGTGGCTTGGAGCCAAAGAACGCTCAAGGCAAGGCTAGGGAGATGGGATGGAAGCAGAGGGAAGGAGGCATGTGGAGGGTGAGGATGCCCTCAATATGGAGTGACTGTTTGGGATCGGTTGCTAGGTGCTGGGGCCTAGCAACTGTAGAGTACCCAGTGTCTGGCTTGTAATAGGCGCTCACCCAGAAAGGGGTGTGTCGCGTGTTATAGCCTGGGGCAGGCTCTCCAAACTGAACGTCTGTGTCTGGTATCCGTGCTGGGTTTTATCAGATATGTGTTATATAGATAGGTCATGTCTTTGTATGGTCTATGTGTCGTACTGGAGTGATGTATCTATGTATCAAGTTGCGAATATGAATGCGAGTGCTATTGCACACCCTTTCAAAAAAAAAATTCAAATAAAACATAACACTCATTTAGAAACAGATATATTATAAATAAAAGAACTATGTGTATTAAGTGACAAATCTATAAAAATCATTTGCAATTTCCCTCATTTACGAGAACAATAAAAAAAGGTGAATTGACGATACAATAATCAAAAGGATATTGTTTCAAACCCTACTAATTAACACTACGTGATCATAGTTTCATTGTAGGAATTAGGCACAAAGGTTGTTCCATTCGCAATGTTAAATAAAAATTTACCCCATGTTGAGTTGTAAAGCTTCCTCGCTATTTGGAAGACACCAATCAAAATCATGAACCAAGTACAAACACTCAGTAGGACAAGCGAATAATTTCACTTGGTCCTTTGAGGTTTCGGGGTCAAGTCTCAGTGTTGGTACGTTTGCTCATTCAAAAACAAGATAACTTGCTTAGTAGCCAAGGCATGTCTAGGGCGCACACTCCTTCCTGAACCAAACGGAATATACTCAAAATCTTGTCCTTGAAAATTCACCTTCGAGTCATGAAAGCCGTTCTAACTTGAATGATAATGAATCTTCCCAAGCTACAGGGTCGCATTCAATAGCGTACACAATCACAATCACTCGCGTGTCTTTTGAAATTGTGTAGCTCATGACTTCAAAGGTCTCGAGGGCTTGGTGTGGAAGAAGAAAAGGGACTGGTGGGTGCAATCTTAAGGTTTCCTTGACACATGCAAGCAAATATGGAAGCCGAGGGAGGTCAAATTCGTTGATGGATCGACCTTTGTTGATTTCTCTTTCGAGCTCTTCGTGTACTTTATTTTATGACTTATTTGCTTTTCACTAGCTTCGTCATTGCCCACTCAACTATTCTTGTAGTGGTATCTGAGCCCGCGGACAATATTTCATGCAAAATTAAATAAATGTACATAAATCAAGCGCGTGGAGAAGCTAAAGCCATATATGTTGAACTTTCAACTACGAACTCAAAGACTTAGTTGCACGGATCTTCTAATATGCTATCAGAACTTGTTAACTTAACAGAATAATGGTCAAACAGGTCCATGAACTTGTAAAAACTCACCGTTTTAGTCCATGAATTTTGAATAAGCCACTTAGGTCCCTGAACTTTGATATTGTGGGTCAATTTAGTCATTGCCGTTAGTTTGGGTTAACTGCTCCGTTAATTTAGTTATTGTCACACCAGCATCACTAACGGAGCAGTTAATCCAAATTAACGACAAAGACTAAATTGACCCACAATATCAAAGACCAGGGACCTAAGTGGCTTATTCAAAGTTCAAGGACTAAAACGGTGAGTTTTTATAAGTTCAAGGACCTATTTAACCATTATTCCTCAACTTAACTAACAAGTCTCGTATCTCTTCAAGCAGCTAATTTGATCTCTTTTCGATCCACCTGCAAATTATATCTCTAGTTCACTCTTAGAATCATAATGACCTTCCACGTGAAGAATTAAGCTCATCCTTTCTCTATTTAGTCTATTTATAAAGTCATAACGAGCATATACGCAAGAGAGCACATTTTTCTTATTGCTCTATTCAATTGATCTACAAGCTATTTATTATATGTTTGCTAGTGAGAAGGTGTGTTAAGATTATAGAATCATACAATAAGCAAGAAATTGATCAGGTCGTCTCCAATCTGAGCAAAACGTCTAAGAAATCATGTCGTTCTTGAGCATAAAAGTGGTGTTTTTCTCTTCTATCCTTGATCACATCTTCCCACACATCCCTCAATTGCTTCATGATAACCAACAGTTCTTCAAACCCTAAAAATCAAACCGACACAACACGAAAAAATTCAACAAGATTCATATCGTATCCAAAACGTTGTGCTGCGACAGATATAATCCCCTTCAACCTGTGATGAAAGCAGGTGAAACGAAAACCCACGTTCAAAACAACGTGAGAAAAATGAGTTACATATAAAAGTTAGCCTTTTAGTACGAGAAGCTCGAGTCTTTATCCAAACCCTTATATATATATGGTTAAATGTGTACCAGTTGACTGATATAAAGTTATATCAGTTAAATTAATAAGGTAATGACACCTCATTTAAAATCATGGATCCAGACGGGTCGCTCCGCTCCTACACATTCACTTGGGTGGGTAAAACTGATTTTAAATGAGGTGTCATCACCTCATTGGCTTTGATAAGTTACAACTGATATAACTTTATATCAGTCAACTGATATACATTTTACCCATATATATATATAAAAGACTTGAATATGAGACCTCAATAGAAATGAACTTCTAATGCAAAGTTCTTTTACAAGCAAAACTTCCAAAGAAATACCATACAAATAGACTTGAATCATGCATAACAATTCAAAATATACTAAAGCAGACCAGAAGCACAAAATAAAGGGCATCTAAGACTTTCACGATGGTTCTCCACGCTTTTGCAGAAGAATTGTTTCCCATACTCAACCCCGTGATCACAAAATCACACGACAACAATCTAACAGGTTGGGTCGAGACTTACCCTCAATAAGAGCTTGTTTGAGAGGTCTAATAGGCTTCTTCATCAACCTAAGG
This sequence comes from Pelargonium myrrhifolium, assembly GCA_036897405.1. Lineage (NCBI taxonomy): Eukaryota > Viridiplantae > Streptophyta > Magnoliopsida > Geraniales > Geraniaceae > Pelargonium > Pelargonium myrrhifolium. The sequence continues at coordinate 4,323 of JAYMTK010005276.1, forward strand.
GCATCAACAACTTTACTCGCTTTACAAAGCCCGTGTACGATTGTAGTATAAGTAATTATATCGGGAATGCAACTTTCTTCTTCACTCTTCCTCGACAACCCTAGAGAAGCATCAACCTTGCACATTATAAGTAAATAAACTCAACAACTCAAATTAGAGTTGCTATCAGGAAAACGAGAAGCTCCAGCAATAAGAAAATTGTAATTCAGATTGAAACTTGAGACCAATTCAGCGTGATAATTCACTAAACAACATGCATGAATCATGATCAAGAATTAAAGCTACACTCAAGACATTCAGAGCAACAATATATATTCTAGTTTCTACGAACAGAAAAAGAAAATCACAAGCAGGCTAATGAGTTTTTGCTAAGAAGGACTTACAAATCCAGCACTTCCATCTATCTCACCGGTTTGAAACATTCCATTTTCTTTTGCAACTCCAAAACAGCATCAGTTTTCCCCGTTTTGCGAAGTCTATTTATCAACGTACTATAAGTACCTCTGTTAGGCTTCACATTTCCTTCTTCCATCTTCCTCAGCAACTCAAAAGCACCATCACAATTGCCTGCTTTGCAAAGCCCATCTACTAATGCATTATAAGTACGTACATTCGGTTCAACACTTCCTTCTTCCATCTTCCTCAGCAACTCAAGAGCACCATCAGCCTTACCCGTTTTAATAAACCCATGTATGATTGTATTATACGTAACTCCATCGGGAACGCAACTCCTTTCTTCCATCTTACTCAGCAACTCGAGAGCATCATCAACCTTACCTGTTTTACAAAGCCCATTTATTAATGTATTATAAGTAAATACATCAGGTTTGACAGTTCCTTCTTCCATCTTCCTCAGCAACTCAAGAGCATCATCAACCTTACCCGTTTTACAAAGCCCGTCTATTAATGTACTATAAGTGATTACATTAGGTAGGATTCTTCCTTCTTCCATCTTCCTCAGCAACTCAAGAGCATCATCAACCTTATCCGTTTTACAAATCCCATTTATTAATGTATTGTAAGTAACTACATCAGGTTGGACTCCTCCTTCTTCCATCTTCCTCACCAACCCAAAGGCACCATCAACCTTACCCACTTTGCAAAGCCCAACTATCAGTGCAGTATAAGTAAATACATTAGGTTGGACCCTTCCTTCTTCCATCTTCCTCAGCAACCCAAAGGCATCATAAACTTTACCCGATTTGCAAAGCCCAACTATAAGTGGAGCATATGTCCCTGCATCATGTTGGACACTTCCTTCTTCCATCTTCCTCAACAACCCGAGGGCCTCATCAAACTTACCTGCTTTACAAAACCCATTTATTAATCTATTGTACGGGACTACATTGGGCTTGCAAGTTCCCTCTTCCATCTTCTTTAGCAACCCAAAGGCATCGCCAACCTTCCCCACTTTGCAAAGTCCGTCTATCATTGCATTATAAGTAAATACATCGGGTTCAACACTTCTTTCTTCCATCTTCCTCCACAACCCAAGGGCAACATCAACTTTACCCGCTTGACAAAACCCTTTAATTAACATAGTGTATGTGACTACATCGGGTTTGCAAGTTCCCTTTTCCATCTTCTTCAGCATCTCCATAGCAGCATCTAACTTACGCATCTTGCAAAAGCAATTGATCACTATGTTCATAGTATAGATATCTGATGGGATTCCAGATCTACACATGATCTCATACAAAGAAACCACCAGAGAGTGACGCTTTTTTCTCACAATCACTTTCAGGATCTTGTTAAATTCTTCAACACAAGGCCTCGGAGTAGCTTGGAGCTTGCTATGAAACTCCTCAACCTCTCTGTCTCTGCGACTGTGACTGGACCGATTGCTAAATTGTTTTCTTAGACCCAAAGAATCACTCAGAGACGAGTGTTTTAGACCAAGAAACTGAGAACGAGGACATGAACAAACCCTAGCTCTTGTTGTTGTTGATGATGATAAAACACTATTGCTGGGAAAATGAGGAAGAACAGAGGAAAAAGCAGGATCGAACCTCGAACGAGAAGCTGAAGCTGAGATCATCATCATCGCCATTGTTGAGAACCTGGAAAGCGAAATCGAGAAACTGAGAACAGGAACAAATCCTAGTTCTTGTTGTTGTTGTTGTTGATAAAACACTATTGCTACTGAGAAAATGAAGAAAAAGAGAAGAAAAAGCAGGAACGAACCTCGAACGAGAAGCTGAAGCTGAGATCATCATCGCCATTGTTGAGAATCTGGAAGGCGAAATCGAGAAATTGAGAACGAGGACAGGAACAAATCCTAGTTCTTGTTGTTGTTGTTGATGATAAAACACTATTGCTACTGAGAAAATGAAGAAAAAGAGAAGAAAAAGCAGGAACGAACCTCGAACGAGAAGCTGAAGCTGAGATCATCATCATCGCCATTGTTGTGTTGTGGATCTGAAGAAAGCTAAATTGACAGAAGTGAAGCTTGGTTGTGGTGCAAAAATGGTGTAGAGTTCGATAATTGTGAATTTATAGTTAGTGACCAAACCCTGGTCTCCAAAGTTTAGTATTATGTTAAATGGGTCGATACGAAACCGACCCGTTTGTTAAACGGGTTGAAAAACACGACACATTTGTGAGCAGGTTGATATGACATGACACGACTAACACGACTAACACGTTTAAGTAATTGAGTTTAAAATTATACAACCCAACCCGATACGTTTACATAAATGGGTTGAGAGTGACACGATATATTTGACCCGTTTAACTTATACGAGTAATTTTTGGCACGATAAATTTGAAATTTTACATTTTTATCCTTAAATAGGTGGGTTAAACGGGTTCGAAACAAGCACAATTATTAAACGAGTTGAGATATTCAACACGAACCAGACACGAACACGATTATGCTGAACCCAAACACGTTTAAAATCGTGTCGTGTTCGTGCCGTGTCACGGGTCATGACCCAAATTGTCAGCCCTACCAGACACATTGCTTTCATCCAACTTTTGGTGAAAGCTGTTTTTTTAGCTTATAACATGAAAAGTTGAGAGAATATAATTCATATTCTAATTAAATTATAGTTATGTACTCTTTAGTCATTTCATAAAAATTACGAATATGTCCGTCTAAAATATAGAGTCATCGCCAGAGTTAACAATTTGAATTTGAATTAGTAGGCATATAAAAATTTATTCAGCCACCCAACGTGGGTGGCTCAAGTGGCTGGGGGCTTGGGCTTGGTAGGACGAACTCCGTGTTCGATTCCCCGCCACCGCGTTGAGGGAGGAGCGAGAACCGTAATCCCTGCGAAGCTCCGAATGGGGATTAGTCTGACTGTGGTCACAAGGTTTAAAGGTGTTTATCGCTAAAAATGCGAGCCCTGTCAAGACACCTCATGGTTTACACCAAAAACAAAAATTTATTCAGCCTCTCAACGATCACGCGCCGCATTCAAGAGGCGCACCATGTCCATTGACCGCACCCAGCGTTCAAGTGTGTGAGCCAAGTACATCAACTGCACGACGCGTTTAAAAGTTTGCGCCATGTTTATTCACCACGCCCTTTGATCGATTCCCACACGCCTAGCCAATCGTCCGCGGAGGAACATGAGAAGCAAAGTCCCAACCAATTTTACTTCCTCCGAATCCATATATCAAGGGTCAAACACACCATGGTACACAAGATTGTCAAGATAGCCTTTAGGTTGTCACGACAATAGGGTGTACCATGCATATGGTCCCCTTCATTCGCCGGCTGACCAACTCAACCATCGACACTCAAAATTGTTGCGACAATGATCCACTCGAACGCCCGTCACAAGACTCAAAACCTAGGACACTACCTTACGTGGTAGAGCCTTCTACGGACTTAGACATACGGGAACTCTCAATTAGAGGTGGCAAAAAGTAGGATCGGTTAGATTAGAGTTGAAACTTGGGTTTTAAGCATAAAATAGCGGTAAATCCGACCCAAAAATTGCACACTATTACCCGACCCGATTTTTTTAGAGTTGAAAAAAATCAAATTCAAACCCGACATTTTTAGAGCCGGGCGGCGGGTACCCACAGATACGGGTCCATTTTGTCGGCTCTACTCTCAACATCACCCAAAAAATAAGAGCTCAAGCATCAAGTGGGCCCAAAGTGGACCCCACCATGTCATCAACAAATCAAAAGGTCGACACGCCGAGAATATTGATTGTTAGTATAAATACTCATTTTTTGGTAAGAGAAACGATAATTCATTCTCTCATTTAACTTTCTCTCTAAAAACGCTCTTTAGAGGTATAGTAATTCTGGACGAGATCTTTCTCTCACGTACGACGCGTGTCTCGAAACCACCCATTGGGTTGCCGTTCATTAGTGTGTTGCATCGCGCAAGTCACAAGTGCAAGACCCCAAAGCCAAAGCCTGACGTACATTGGTCATCGTATATCGATGGTCGCCCTCAAAGGCTCAAGCACTTGAAACAATTTCAACTCAATTTGGACAATCACAAGACGACAACACAATGTAGTGTGTCAATTTGACTAGTTCAAAACAAGCACATCAGTCATAACAATATATTTTGTTCCAAGATGGTCACAATATCATGTTTAATAAGTGACCAATTTCACTCGAAATGGAAAAATAAATGTAAACAAAAATCATATCGTGTAAATTCAGTCACAAAGAATTTATTCTCTAACTCGAACACATGACCTTAATGTCACAACGCAACAACTATACTGTAACATAGGAATGTGAACGAATGTATGTGACACACATGGTTCTATAATATAATGATCAGCAATGGAGCTCGATAACGAGTCTCTTTCACTATTGTGAGATCTAAAAATGGCGATTTCTGTTCATAAATCATAACATAAATTCATTTTCCAACGAGGTTGTTTCTGTTACTGAAACTCGTGACCTTAAAGTTACAATTCAACGAACCAACACGAACGCAATTGTGCAAAAAAAAAAAAAAAAACTTGAAATAAAGAAAGTTAAATCATGCTATTTCCACTAAATGAGCAAATAATTGATCTGGTCGTCAAAAAAATATTTTTGCAATCAAATCATAAACAATCTAATATTTTAACCATTTCGGGAGTCATGTGCTAGAAATCAAAATTCACGATTGCATCTTTGGATCGAGCTTCTCGGAGGCATCTCCGTTCACTTGCTTTGTTTTGAAATACGACTGATTGCCCAACAAGTAGGATACAGAAATGCTAGTACCTTTCATTATGAACAAACCAAGGTTTTATTCATTTTCACGAAGACGGTCTGTTGCTGCATCAGGCTTGCACCTCTTCGATTCTCTCTTGCAACTCGTAAACTTGCATCTTTCTTAACAATTCAAGAGCGGTATCAATGTTTACCGACTTTGCCAGGTCCACCATCTCCAAAACGCCAAGAATCTCTGGAAAAAACGAAGCTACTCAACAAGAATGTCAGTTGCTAAGGAACGGGGACATGTTAAAGAACAGGAAAAGGTACTCTTAACACAATTAGTAACCGTGCATTGAAGCTACATTCAAGACATGCATGAATCGTGATCAAGAATCAAAGCTACATTCAAGACATTCAGAGCAACATTATATTCTAGTTTCTACAAGCTGACTACTTAGTTTTCGATAAGAAAGACTTACAACTCCAGCACTTGCATCAATCTCAGCAGCCGCCTTTTTATTCATTTTTATGAGGACAATCTGTTGCTGCATCCGGCTTGCAACTCACCGATTCCATTTTCTTTTGCAGATCCAAAATACCATCAGTTATCCCCATTTTACGAAGTCTATGTATCAATGTACGATAAGTAGCTCTGTTAGGATTCACACTTCCTTCTTCCATCTTTTTTAGCAACCCAAAGGCATCATCAACTTTACCCGATAAGCAAAGTCCATCTATCATTGCATTATATGCAACTACGTTAGACACAACACTTCCTCCTTCCACTTTCCTAAGCAACCCAAAAGCATCATCTACCTTACCCCTTATACAAAGCCCGCGTATGATTGTAGTATGAATAACTCTGTTAGGCTTCACACTTCCTTCTTCCATCTTTTTTAGCA
>JAYMTK010005277.1:0-10350 GCA_036897405.1 Pelargonium myrrhifolium
ACACTCAAATCTGAAATTTCTTTTAGGCTTAGAAGCGGGGACCAGATTTAAGAGAATGGGACCATGATCCGACACCGCAATAGGGAGGGAAACAAAGGAGACCAAGGGGAAGAGATTGAACCAGCAATTGTTCGCAAAACACCGATCCAAAACCTCAAAAACCGCATCCTTGCCTCGTCTCTTATTAAACCACGAAAATTTAGGCCCCTCCCTCTTAAGTTTCAACATATTCAAGTTGTTGATAAACTTTTGAAATATTCCGCTCAAAGAAATTTAAGGGCGTTTCTACCAGATTTATCCTCCGGCCGAAAGGCTTGATTGAAATCTCCAATAAGACACAGAGGAAGAGAAAACGGAGCCAAAGAGGAATAGATATCATCCCACACCGCCTCCCTCCTATGGGTCGATGGATGACCATAAACACCACCGAGAATCCAAGGATCCCGACCAACTTCCTCCACTCTAACTGAAATCAGATTAGGACGACAGACCAAGAGAGACACCTTGAGGTTGGGTCTGATTCCCAACCAGAGACCACCCCCACAATTAACAGCATCAACGCCCCAGGACTTGGAGCAGTTAAGACAGGACAACTTGAGATTAACTTCTTCTACTAGCATTTTAGTTTTCGATAAGAAAATAACACCCGGGTTGAATTTCCTTACCAGGTCTTTAAGGTGACGAACATGTAGGGGAAGACCCAATCCCCTACAGTTCCAACTTAAGACTATCATGGCCCTTGGGGAGGTTGTTGTAGGACAACCTCACCAAAACCCTCCGGTAGAGAAATCCTCATATCATTCCAGCAATCCAGAAAATTAAAACTATCCATTAATAATCTACTCCTAATAACCGAAATAGCAGCAGCATCACCATAGGACAGGAAATCAAAGTCTTCAGATAAATTATAGGAATGAATAGGTACGTCAGAAGCTGGCGAACTGATCCCTTCCTCAATAGCTCCATCTTCATGATTGAATTTGGGTCTTTTGTGCGACGGAAGGTCAAGAGGATCCGATAATGCCCTTTTAGCAGCGCCTAAGCAACCCAGACCAAACTTCATTCCAGCTTCTTTCCAAGTAGGGAGAATAGGAGTTGAATCAGCGCCCTCAGCAACAAACTTGAGAATCTCCCAAGTAATCTCTTGCTGCATATACTTCTCCAGTTCCATTTGTTGTTCAGCTTCATTACCTTTCATTCTATCCTCCTTCACTATCTTCCTCTTCTTGGGTCTCGGACCAGCCACAACCTTTCGAGTAACCACCGCCGGAGCAACTCCATCTCCTCTTCTAAAACTCTTAAAAATGGTAGCCACACATAAACCACCAGCTTCTCCAAAAGGTCCTTTTGCCAGCACCGTACCAACATCCGAAGCCTCATTCGGCAGAGCAGCTTCTCCTTCATCGACGCCAATCCCTCCAGAGGTCAGAAGCAAATCCGTGACCACCTCCTTCCTCTTATCAGTCATTGGTCCCATCGAAGTCCCTTCACCAAAGGGTACTGGAACCACATACCCTGGAAACACCACTGGTTCTTCATCTTCGTCCTCAGATAAGTTTTCTGCACTAAATCTGCAGCCCCCTTCCATTGCAATTCCTTTCCCCAAATCTCTTATAATCCTTCCCCTATTATTCTGAACTTCCACAATCCCAGATCCCTCCTCTTCACCAAGTCCAATTGAGTTGGGCCCAACTAGAAGCCCATCAATAGACGAAATGGGTTGATATAAATCAAAGAGACCATTAGTTCCATACTCCTCTATTGGGCCATTTGTATCTTCAAATTCTTCAGCTTGCTTTGCATTCTCAACCCCGTGCCCACTCATCCTTCGACCCTCCTCCACAATCTGATCCAGAGTACCAGAACCAACTCCCATCTGACTCCCCAAGTTAACCCCATCCCCCTCTGCATTTACGCCACCTAAGATAGGCACCACATTATCCCAAACTTCTTCCAATACTCCACCTGTCATCGTTTCATTCTTCTCCACACCCTCCAAGAAAAAAATCCGATCTTCGCCCCAGAAACCCTCCAGTCACCTCCGGCAATGGAACAGGAACGTCATTACCATTACCACCGTGATCTTCCATGACTTCATCTAGATGCATGTCTCCATCCTCTTGCATGCCACCACCATTTTCGAAGTCCATATCCTCATTGCATACGAGGTCCTGTAAGCATCTCTGACCTCCCATGTTGATGGAGGCAGAACTTGGATTCTCCTCATGCTCACCTTGAATTCTACCTCCAATAGCCTGACCATCACGCTCTGCCCCTACATCCATATGCTCCTCATTTCTTTCCAGACCCATAAAAACTGCCTCATCTGAAAAGACAGAAGACCCCTCCTGCTCCTGGCCTGGCCATGCAAACTGAAAATCCACTCTAAGTGGGTTAACGTTAATAGTAGGGTTACGTTCCCACTTCGAGTTCCTTAGCGCCCTCATCGCCTTTGTGAAAAGTCTAATATTAGGTTCAAACACAACTCCAATCTGATTAGCCAATTCACTAGGCAGTTCCATTCTCTTTGCTAACATGGCTTCCGCTGCATGAATGCCTAGAGAACAGTCTTTTCTAGAATGTCCAACTACTCCACATTTTAGACAAATCTTGAAAACTTTTTCATATCTGAACTGAACCCACACTTTGCTCCCAGCTCCCACCTTTACGTAGCAACCTGGAATCAAGGGATGCTCCAGGTTAAGCCATACTCGAACTCTCTGAAAACCCCAGCGACCATCTCTGTCTTCACCCCTGTCCACCTGCACTAGAGGACCCAACATATTCCCCACCCATTCCGCGAAATCAGAATGTGCATACAGATATGGAATCCCATGCATCTGGATCCACATAGGAGACACCGGAGGTCCCAAGCTTGATGGAGACGCCTCTGCATGCAAGGGACTGACCAGCATTAACGCTCCAGCAATGTTCCAAGGCCCCCCTTCCTGAACAATATGCACATCCCTGGGATCTGTGAATCGAATCATATAATTCCTATCAACAATACTCTCCACTTTGAAATCCCCATGCAGGTTCCACAACCCATGGAGCATGTCATTGACATCCTTGTGCTTAAAGACCCTTTTGTCCACGATCGTTGCTATTGAGGCCAACTGGAGTTTGAGAGAATTTTCTGCAATGATGTGGAAGGGACAAGAAAGAACCCAACCTTTTCTAGCAATGAAGTTAGGGGATCTATTGAAATGATCCATTGACAGAACACAAAAGGAAAAAATAGAGAAAAGCAACAGAAAAGAAAGAGAGAAGAGAGAAGACCGCGAGAGAAAAGGACAGCAAGAGAAAAAGACAGATGAAAAAGAGTGGAAGATACAATAATACCTGGAGAAAAGGGGGAGTATAAGCCAAAAGGTTAAAGTTGGTTGAAGAAACTTATTCAATAGGACAAAAACAGAAGGAACATTAAATCTCAAGTAGAACCAATGATTGCCTAGTTTCCCTACAGCACAACTTGAAAGAGAATATGGAATGACAACCAATGAAACAAACACAGAAGGATAAGAACAATCCAAGAAAAGACAGAGAATCACTCAAGGATAAATGCAAGAAATAAAGACACTATCTGATCATAAATGCAAAAGCAAAGATGCAAGCATGCAGCATGCCTCTTACTACAGGCAGAGAAGAGGGAAAGCTCTCAGGAGAGAGAGAAAGTTATGAGTCTTTTATTTGTTGTAAGTTGGTGGGCACTAAATAGTCTCGTGTCCTGTTTGGTTGTTGCTTCTATTTTATTTATGTCTCCAATTTAAATACAGAGGTTGAATGGATCAATTTAAGTCCCATTTAATTCCTGATCTACCATTTTATTACAAAATAGTTCTTGAATTTCATTTTGTTTCTTCATAGTCACGTTATTTTTGTATTGTTTTGTGATGTTCCTTCTCTTCAACTCCGTTAACCGAATTTGTTTAATGTGGCCCATACTTGTAATAAAAATTGTAACACCAAACATTTTGTTCAAGAACTCGGAAGATTCTAACATTGGAATCTCCAAAGCTCTTGGAATTTTTGGTAAGTATCAATTTTCTTAAAAGAGAAATATCCAAAATAGTCTCTGAACTATTCGTTTTATTTGAATGTAGTCCATAAATTTTGTTATGTTCAGTTACTTGTTTTTATTTTGTTCCGCAATAGCCACCAGAGCTATCTCTGGTTGTTACAATGTCAGAAGCACAAACACCACCACCTTACATAGCTTCTACTATGAGGGTGAGATTTTTTCAGCAAACCAAGGAATTAAGAAACGAATATTTGTAGTGACCCACAAGCGCAAACTTTGGTAGGCCATTTGCCAGGGAATCCTCAGTCTTGACACTACTCTTCACGAACTCGGCTTCATTTTTTTTATTAGCAAGCGTACAAACACGAGATTCAAATATGAGACTTTTAGAGGTCAAGCGCCTTAAACCACTTACCCAAACGTGTGGTTGTACGAACTCGGCTTCATTAATTTGAACTATTGAAAGGAACCTCCATTTCCGCTAACTGAGATGCGGGTAGGGCTTGGGCTCATGAAGTTATGAGAGAGGGTTTAGGGATGACCGTAGAGAAGCGTTTAGTGGTTATGGGTAAGGCCGGTTTGGTGGTACTAACATGATAGAAGATGGAGAGGTGAGCCACAACCACCATTGTTGCTTTGTATTTGTGCTTTTCAAAGATTTCATCATTTTGTTGCTGGAGCATAAACAGAGTCTATGGGGTTAGCTTCTTTGAACCCACGATCCGAGTAATTGGAATGGTAGGTGAATCATGAAAATTATAGAGTAGCTTTCTGCTTAATCAATGAAGATGAGGAGATAAACAACTTATTTTTCTATGATAATAAACCATATTTTAAGGTAAGAGTGCAAGGAATCTCATGCATAATTTATTGGCTGAGATTCTCAGCTAAGAGACAAAGACAAATGGATATGGGCGGGCGCTCCGCGCCCACAAATTCATTGGGTTGGTATTAGTGTTAATCGATGATGTGGCATCACCTTATTGATCATTATTAATTGGCTGAAAATCTCAGCCAATAAATCATGACTGAGATTCTTTTTTCTCTTCAAGATAAATAGAGAACTATCACCTTGATTAGATAAAGAGTTTGTTCTAAATCTTTTTCTTTTTTTTTTTTGGTACAAATCTTATCTTGATTGATCTAAGAAGTCTAACTAAAGAGTGGATATAGTAGTGATGGCTAGAAATGACCTTGATAATGCATCAATAACTTTGTTTCCTTTCTCAGTCTTGTACAGTAAAGAAGTTGTACCATTGTTGTTCAGGAATTTGAAAAACCTGATTATGATTTATGCATGGCCTTCATACCTTGATGATTTGCTCTTACTACAATTTGTATACCAATAAGTGGGACCTTCATTTCCTTAATTACTTCTTGCTCATTTTGTATAGCTTTCAAGAGTAGATAGGAATAGGATATCTTTAAGACTTATATCTCCCAAACTTGTCCTTGAAACAATTATTTCAGTCACAAATTCTTGAGTGAAATCGAGTTAAGGTAAGAATGGTGCAATTGTCATTGCATCCTTGAGTCGATGGAAATCTTTTTTAGTCTTCCATTCCAATATAAGCCATCATTATTAAAAGATCGATCAGGGGATATGATCTTGGAATACGCTTGAATAAAATCTTCTACAGTATCTTGTGAGCTTCAAGAATTCTCTCATTTGCTAGTTATAAGTGGGTTCCTTTGTATAACATTTCCCACTTTTATAAAGTCCATAACTACCATTACCTGAGAAATTATGTGCCCTAGATATTCCATTGAGGTGTTAGCATTACTAAGACTAAATGGCATGACGAGCCATTCGTAATGCCCCACATGAGTTCTGAATGTAGTTTTCTACTTGACAGTCTCATTAAGCAAAATTTGATGATATCCAAACATGAGATCCAACTTAAAAAAAAAATAATAATAACAAGCACCATGTACTTCATCAAAGAGCTCCTCTATCGCATGCATTGAAAATTTGTCCCTAATGGTAAGGGCTTTCACGGCTCTGAAGTCCATACAAAACCTACAGCTTCCATCTTTCTGCCAATATTATAGGTGCATAATAAGGTTTTTTTTTTTTTAGGCAACATAACAAGGGCTTGTATTGGGTTCAATTAGGCCACGTTGTTTCATCAAAGTAGTCAAAGAAGTGAGCAACATAAGGGAAATGAAAGCAGAGTACTCTAAATTGCAATCAACAAGAAATTATTGAAAATGGAGAAAGCAACACAAGTAATTAAAATGCCTAAGCCTAAGCTTCTATGGCATTTCCATTGCACGTTGAGGTAGTTATTATGAGTAAACATCCATGAAGGATTTGTAGAACTTGAATCATCTTTAATGAGAGAACATTCATCTAACACAAACAAAACAAACAAACAAACAAACAAAGAAACACAGTAAAATCAAATTACCTATTTCGTCTCCTTAATTTCATGCTATTCGTATTCAGATCCGTTAAGCCAATGGTTTCTTGTGGTCCTTGAACAATTCAGACAACCGCGAAGCCAAACTCAGCTTAGCGGCAGGAGAAACACCATGCTCCCCAATAATTGATTCCAACACTGCCTCTGATAGTTGCTTGTTTTTTATCACTGCATTACTCGTTTCTGGAATTTTCTTGTTCTTAGAGAAGCTAATCTGTATTCATTTATATCCCCAATTATATAATTGACATAGATTTGATATCATAATCATATCATAGAACTAATTCCACTAAAATGTTAAGCCCATAATTGAAAGACTAGTCTATATATATATTTAAAGGAGAACCAATATTGTGTATGTGTCAACACCTCCTAGAGTTTAGGATTTTTTTTATTAATTATTGTAATTATCTTTTGGTTTCAAAAAAAAAAACAAAAACAAAAAAAAGTTTTTGATTTCAAATTCTTTTTCAGATTTAAATGTCTTCCTTTTTCTTTTCTTTTTTTCAATTAAAATTATAGTTTTTATTTCTGTTGTTTTTATTAGTTGTAAAAAAAGAAGAAGTTATAGATGTGTGAAGCAAACCCAGAATATAGAACAAAAATTACTAGCCAAAATTTTGAAAATGATGTGTGAACACTAACTGCCTGCTACCTTAATCCGAAGAAAAAAAGATGATGTATTTGTGAGATTACACTCCATATTTTTCTTAGTACAATTACATTTCGTGAGATTTGTTGAACAATAAGGTAACATTGAAGAATGATGTATTTGTGATGTTGCTACATAATTTTTTTCCCAACTTCTGACATGTGTAATGATACTCGGTTAATGGTAACTCAATTGGAAAAAGATGTTATCGAAATTGAAATAATACAAGCTGTAATATTGGACACAAAATTTTATTATGTGACTATAAAAAAAAAGTGAAAGATAATCACTTTCACATGTTTCAACCATTATTCAATGTATAAATTAAATTGAAATTTTTTTATCTATCTATCTATATCTATATATATAAAGCAACACCCTCTTTGCTATGTAAATTTTAGTTTTTTTGACTTTTTTCTTCCATTCAATTATTTATTTATTTATTTGTGTCTGTAATTACTGTTTTCTTCTTCAAAATAATGTATATCACTAATAATCTATTAAACCTCATTTGTTTTTGTGTTTTCATTCAATCATAATTCCTTTAATTTCCTCCACAATCTGTTTCTATAAAATAAAAATAAGAACTACTTACAATATTATTGATTAGTTATGATGTATGCGGATATATAAGTAAATGAATAAATTGCGTCATCACTTTTAGTTGTGTTCATGAAACTTTTATTAGGTAAAATTCATTTCATATTATTTTGTTATTTGCAAATGCGGTAAAAATGATGATTTTTGGCTTGGACAGTGAGTTGTTCTGTGTGTTTATGGATGTTACTGCCAAGAAGATATGATGAATGTACACTTCACTATAATTCATTTTAGTTGAGGTAGGAAAATTTTCCATTTACGACAGGTAAACATTAACAAAATGTCTATATGTAGTTGCAAAATTTTGGCACATCATTATGCGCAATTTAAACATGCTTTTTTCTTTTGAATCCATTTAAACATGCTTCTTAATTAATTAAAAATATAATCTCAACATACATATGAAATTTCTGACCAGAATGTTATGTTATTCAAGAAAAATAATGCAAAACAATCCGAATTGATAAATTGATAGTTTATATATGTTTAGAACTTTTGTTTTGATTTCTATATAAAATATATCATACTTGATTTATTAGTTTTTAAAAAATTATTATTTTAAAGTTTTGACTGTTGAATTAATATTACCTTTTTAGAAATGTTATGAATAACCATTTTTAACAACATTACGTATTATTTGTGTATTTTCCACATGTTTTGTTTTCCTTGATATTTTCTGGATTTAGTAAGAGGGCGTTTATTTAAGCTTATAAGCTGGTCAAACAAACATATAAGCATTAAAATTGTTTTTTTTTACCAAGCTACGCGTTTGAGAAATTTAAAATATCTCACAAGCTAATAATTATAAGCTGCTTATGAGCCATAAAAAATAATTTGGGGGTACTCAGCTTCTCATTTATCAGCTTATAAGTTTCAAAAAAGTACCAGTTGACCGTTAGAAAGACATTTATGCCCTTATACTTTTGTATTATAAAAATAAAATAAAAATCATAATTTTGTAATATGATACCCGATTTGAGTGGTTTCATGTCAATATCATATAAATTTCAAGAAAAAACTATGATTGTGTCTTCGAATTTTAAAAAAATCAATTCTTTATATATAAAATTTGAGATTTAAAATTATCCATTAATTGTAAAAGTAAAAAAGGAAAAAATGAAAGGAAAAAAAAATCATAATTTTGTATTTTTATTTTCAATTTTGACCATTTTTGTAACATTTCATGCATTTTGTTAAAAAGAACAAGATTTTGTTTTTAAATTTCAAATATATATATTATCAATGTCTACTATAGTCATTTTTACACTTTTAAATGCTTCTCAACATTTTTTACCAAACAATTCAGATACTTATTGACACTTTCTTACCAAACAGTTAACAATTTATCGTTTAAAAGAGCTGAAACACAAAAGATGCTAATAAGCTCTACCTACTTATGAGTGTTTTTTTTTAAGAAGTTAATCCAAGCACCCTCTAAGTACATCCACAATATTACCCAATAGTGAACAGTTAAAGTTTTTGTACAAAACTTGATAAGATGTATTGAGTTTTATCACGAGGAAAACTAAGAAATACATATTTTGTTTGTAGGATTATTCATTTTATTGTTTTGCATTACTTTTAGGGTAAAATGTATATCAGTTGACTAATATAAAGTCATATCAGTTGCAACTTAACAAAGCCAATGAGATGATGACGCCTCATTTAAAATCACTTATACCCACCCAAGTGAATTTGGGGGAGTGGAGCGACCCGTCCGGATCCATGATTTTAAATGAGGGGTCACCACCTTATTAGTACAACTGATATAACTATATATCAGTCAATTGATATACATTAAACCCTTACTTTTATGTAGTTTACTAAAATATTTTTATTTCTCATTCTAAAGTATCGTTAATAAAAAGTTCTGAGTGTAATGTGTAACCGTGCAAAGCACGGGTTCACAATCTAGTACTACAATATATCATCGCCCTTGAGGTGACTTGAACTGCTCTTGAGGTGACTTTAACACAATATCTCATGTACACTAAATTCTACTTGACTCCCCCTTAAACCAACACGGTCCACCTCCACATGCAGGACGACCATCTTATTGAACATTTGAGCCTCCACTATCTAGTCATTCTCATGGTTATGATGAATCCAACCGAACCCAAGCGACTCTGCCTGCAGGACAAAATGCTCCACCCTTCTCAATCTCTGCCTCCGTCGAGTTATAGACCGATATCCGGACATCAATGTCACTCATCTTCTACATAAACCTATTAAAACAAAGCAAGAACTCGACACCGAAAAAAAATACTTTTCTCTAACAACTAGCACTTTTCCTCTATCTAACGGCTATGGTTTTTTTACTCTCCCTATAAAGAGAGCCTCCTCGGCATATATTCCATGTTTTCACTACTAGATTGAAGTTTTTTTTTTGATCAGCAAAGTACCGGTTTTATAAATTTCTGGGAAAGAAATAAATATACAGTACATACTCCTTGGTTGGACACAAAGTCGACATATACTCTTAGAATAGAGAATAATCACTAAACAAATTAATGACTAAACTCTAGATGGGTTCCCGAACAAATCGGGAACCGAAGCGACTAAAACCCTAGAAACTGACTGATGCCTGATCTGAGCTTCTCTACGGAGAGAAGAGACTGAAGTTCCAAAAGGATGGAGGTGCGCGGGGGCGCGGA
>JAYMTK010005278.1:0-10348 GCA_036897405.1 Pelargonium myrrhifolium
CATATGCAAATCGTGTATAATACAGGGGTGCCATGTGTAATTAACCCTAAAAAAATGCCACATAGGCACTTAACAACCATTTTTGACGGAATTGGACGGCAGGGACCAATTCGGTCCACTTTTAGATAGTGCGGGGACCATTTTGGTCCATGTTGAAGTACAAGGACCATTTTGGTTCATTTTGGATGGTACAGGGACCAATTGTGTATTTTATCCTTACTTTTTCAGTGGAGAATGAATATGAAATAATATATAACTATCAAATGGAAAGCAACCGATAGAAACAGCATAAAACCTTACCTTTCCAAATGTGTCATGGTCCCAAATATCAAGAATTAGCATATCGTGTAATCCATCCTCAACAACAAAGTCGAAGGTTTGATTCCAAACAGGATTTAAGCTGTCATTCACAACCTGATAAAAAAATGTTATGGATGAAGTAAAACATTATAGTATTTCTGATTAACTGCGTTCATAGCTTGCACATGAAATCTACAAGCACTAGCTACATATTCGATGAGCACAGCAACTCTTCCAATCAACACATCATCTTCAACTATGACAACTACCAAGCCATCTCCCAAACTAGCTACACGAGTCCTTAAGCAAAACTCTTTGGATCCTCCACTAGTATTCTCCTTTTCCACTCGATCCTAACTAATGCTAACTGCAATATCCTTCATCAAGTCTTACATTATCACGTCTTTTGTTATTATCACTTTCCACATTAACTTGGGTCTCCCCCTAGTCCTTTTAGTTTCTTATTAACTTTCCTAAACTACACATTCACAAACAACCTTGGGTGGTTTTCCTTTGTCTGATCTTCCTATCAACATATCAAAAGAACAGAGAAAAGAAGAGAAGAATCAATTTCATAGACAAATTCGCAATAATTAGCAAATTTTTACCAAAATCGTACCCTGGTTTTGTTTCTGATATCTGATTTCTTCATAGTGAGTACAACATAAGGATCCGCCTTCCCCATCAAGTCTGCCTGTGGCAAGTCTTCAGCAGATATGACAGTAACAGAAAGCACTCCTCTAATAATGACCTCCCTTTTCTTCTTTGTGATTTCTCCATTTCCATTAGCCTCCGGTTTATTTGCTCCACTTGTAAGAACCCTCTCCAAGGATGTCATTGCATAGTTGGGGGCAAAGGGATTGGTAAAACCATTCTCCATCCCGAAAGGACAGTACAAAAGCTCCAAATGCACCTAAAATTTATACATTGATTTTATCATACTAAAGTAAAAAATTAAGATTTATCAGGAGTAGAATGCCAAATTTCTCCCGAGTTAATAGTGAATTATACTCTCATATCAAACTATCCAAAATTTCTTTGTTTGGAGTGATATACTACAGAAACATAAGGATCCAGCCAACCCAAATACCATGAATCATAGAGGACTTTGTCAACCACAACAAAAACAATACACTGGTCGTTCCAAAGAAGATCCTTCAGATCCTAACACAACCGCTTGAAATTCATAGCACTAGCTCCAAAGCTTCGAGAGATCTGGAACTAGTTCTTTTACTTTTTCGTCCATGCATATTCACATATTTTTATACGTTCTTCCCAATATGGAACCTGGTACTATATAAAAGGTAGGGCATATAATCACGAAAATGTTCACAGTTCACAATTAATCTTGAGAATGAAGAAAAGGTAACATGCTAAATCAATGAAAAGACAATTGAGTTGCATATGAACATAACCTATCAAAAGATTTAGTAATAGAACCATCAAGCCAACTAAACTTGGAACCTAGCTATCAAAGCTTCAGAGAATATGAACTTTAAAAGGAATGCTACGGGCAGAACTTCGGCACATATCTCAAGACAACTACGAACTATTGAACTAAGAAAGAATTACTGGAGTTACTGAGTCCAGGCTCTCGCTGAAATCGACCTTGAAACATCATTACATCCTTTCCAATTTGCCTAGCTAAAAAACAAAGATTTATTAAAAGTTTCTTTTGCTTTATCAATTTCAATTGAGGTTGAACATGATGTTTTAGCTACAAGTAAAATAAAATTCTGCAACAGGCAAACGCAAATGAAAGGACTGAGATCCTCTCATATATACTTTATAGTGATCGATATATACATCCAGCAGGTGAGAAGGTTACCTGCCCCCTATCTTTAGTATCTCTCTGGACCTCCAAATCTTTAACTAGATTCAACCACACATCTTTCACTTTTCCAGGCTCAAGTTGGTCCAGCTTTACTTGAACGCATCCTAGGAGCTCAGATGCCTGAAGACCTTCATCATCATAAAGTTTTACCACCAGGTATTGGGTTGATGCATCTTCAACAATAAATTCAAAGTGTTCATTCCAGATAGGATTCAAGTCATTGTTCTGAAGAAAATAACAGATTTGTTATAAATAAATCTCCAAAAATCAATGAGGTTCTAATGGGCGCACCAGATGCCTGCCAGAACTTACTATGGTTTTGCTAGTTTTCATGCGGTCATGTAATGGGCGCACATATAATACAGCGTAAGGATCTGATTTCCCAATGAGGTCTTTATTTGTCAAACCCTTTGCTTGCACAAGCTTCACCTCTAATGTTCCAACAGGCTTTAACTCCAGGTCACTAAACACCCGAAAGAGGGAAAGAAGATTAATTGATAATAAGTATAAAAAAAAAAAAAAAACAGAAAACATGTAAACTGCACAATGACGGTAAGTCGTTAAATATAATCTAGCACGGTTTAAGAATACTAATCAAACAATAACGATTTATGAGGTTGATTTTTAATCAACATCCTTCCCAGTTCCTATCTACCAACATACCTATAATCCCCAGGCAAAATGGGAATAACTTTCCGAACAGGCCACGTGATAGAATCTTCAATCGCATCCCGTATTGTCCCCTGAAACATGAATCGACCAGTTTCAGTAGACCTTAATTGTATCATAACATTCAAACGTGCCATATACCCCACCAAATCGTAGTCTTGAAAATTAATTATTGGGTGAATCGTATTGTCATGTA
The DNA here is from genome assembly GCA_036897405.1 of Pelargonium myrrhifolium. Classification (NCBI taxonomy): domain Eukaryota; kingdom Viridiplantae; phylum Streptophyta; class Magnoliopsida; order Geraniales; family Geraniaceae; genus Pelargonium; species Pelargonium myrrhifolium. The sequence continues at coordinate 3,000 of JAYMTK010005278.1, forward strand.
ACAGGAACCTACGCCATGACCTCACTAGCAGACACAGGTGTACACATCTACACAAGGAAATTTATATGTGCATAGAAGGGTTAAGATAATAAGATGAACCGAACATATTTTCACATTATTTATAAATTTTAAATGACAACGAATAAAACTGCTATTTAAGACTTTGAGACTAGGAACAGTTCAACAAAACTGGAGTTGGAGTTTGAGGCATTTGACAATTAAAAAATAAGTATCCAAGATATGTTTTTGTACTTTTTGTCCATGTGACCTTATACCCAACAATCAAACACAAACTGAAAATAGCTGTTAGCCTTGAGGTTGGTGCCTATTAAACATCCATCCAACAACCTAAAGCTCAAGCAATTAAGTGGAGGACCCAACTATCATATCAAGCGGTCTCAAACTCCACACTTTCAATGTACAATACTTTAACAGTCCCCCTCACGTTTGGAGGACCGAGAACATGGAGAGGCAACACGATTGGGTCACACAAACCCATGACAGTGGTAACATGTTGAACTTTTACTTCAACCTAAATGTTTTAAATTGTTTAGTGGATGGCCCAACTAGTACACCAAACGGTTCAAATTCTACACACTTTCAACTTCAACATTGACCTTTCTTAGACTAGATCTTGTATTTGACTCTCAGGCCTTAAATATCCTTTCCATTTTGACAAAAAGCTGAATTCCTAATATGTGTACAAAGACACAGATTAGCATGCCAATATAGTGTAAATTAGCCCAGATTTCACCCTTAATCTATTACTGATGTCCAAAACTCCAGATAAAGAGAGGCAAGCAATACCACCTGCTATGCAATGCTCTAAGTCTACAAACTGGACACAGCTTTTAATCTAAACCCGGAAGAACAGTTTTCAAATTCAAGAACCAAACCAACCCAAAATTGATGTTACAACTCTGCTACTAAGAAATTTGCTTCAAGACAACTAGACATCATATAACCCGGCATCAGGCACACATCTAACTTTTAAGAACTGTCAATTTTGATAAATTGATTTTACTTATGGAGTAACAGAATTTTGATATGAAAGCCAATTCCTCTTTTGGAGCAATCAAAGTTTTAGACCTCACAAATTTGATAGTCGGCCTTGGTTTTACATTAACGAAACCAGATTCCAAGTATCCAACCAAATTGTACCACAAAGCCATTAATCTCGCACATGATGTCATAATAACATTCAAATTAGATTCAACCTCATTTTAATGCTTTCCAAATGCAACCATGAAGTTCAAATTCTCACATGGCTTTTTTCCAAGTTTTACAAAATGCAATTATACAATATGAACCTCATCTGACATCGAGGCACAAAATAGTTTCAACCATCTTCTAACATTATTTCATGTATATTTAGCAAAGTTTCAATGTTTGATGTCTATGTTGATCAGGTTAAACCATTAAACAAATAGCTCAAATGCTCTGAAATTGATATTATCGGTTCAGTGGTTCTGCCATCAGATACTATATCCAGTTCACATTTCATCATAAGATGAAAAACAAAACAAAATGTGTCATAATGCTCAAGTGTATTAACATAGAGAATGATACAATCAACAAATCATCAAGTGAAATAAAGCATTAATGAACCCAATGATAAATTTAACAAACCTCAATGGCATCAAACACGCCGGGAATCGCTGATATGTCTCCACCAATAACTTTAAGTGTAAAATCTAACTTCTTCTGCAAGAAACAAAATACAAATTGTTTAATCCTGTGTTAGTCTTAGCTGTTTGTGCATATCTTGGAGATATATATATATAGAGAGAGAGAGAGAGCGAGAGAGAGAGAGAGATGCATGCAGAACTATCAATAAATCATATTAAGACTGAATTTAGTTATTCTAAGTTCTACTTCAATATTTCAAAAACTAAGACAAGTATACTGCACCTTTTCTCTCAAAGAAAAGCAGACAGCTCCAAAGCAAGGAAACTCATCAACTAGTGGCCTGAAGATCAATCTGAAAACCCCAGCGAATCCAATATTTTTCACCTGGACACAATTAAGAAGTACTCATAAACTAAAATTGTGCAAACTTGGATAATGAGACATAGATTTGGCAGCAGTAGATGAAGATCAGTTTTCCGATATAATGATGAAGCTTCCATCTCCATAAAATGCCAAGAATATATTAAGGTTCATTTGAAAACATAAGGCACTAGCAAGACAAACAATAAGTGTTACAAGTAAATTACCTGAACTGGTAGTGCCACACCAAGTCTAGTCTTAATAGCAAGAACTATATTTGAATTTGCATCCCATTGCATTTCCAGCTCCATGGTAACACCATCTTCATTATCTTCCAGAATAGAAACTCCTGAAGAATAACAGCATGAATAGCATGTTAAAATCTCCTTCACAAAACATCATTTGCCAGGCAAAGCAAAATAATGATAGAGTGCAAGCTCCAGGTAATTGAGTGTTACTTGAAGATATTCTATGACAAGGCTTGAAAAGCCGAACAGGGCAGAGCAAAGGTCAAATGCTAATCTGGTAAGCATTTTAAGCATTGCCTTGTCCTGCCTGTGCAAAGCTCAACAATTATCAACTAACCTGTAAATTGTGGAGCAACAGTACCAAGAGTGAACTTGGAAAACTTGAGGGATGACAATATAACTGGCCTATATTCCTCCAGAATAGGCTCAACTGAAGCCTTTATCAGCTCAGATGCTGCCTACAAGACACAAATTACAGTAAATTCCGGCAATGTGATACATTAGTTTAAGCAAAACCCACAAAAAGTACCTCATTGACATAGGGCCAGATCTTAGTCAGGTGTTCATTGAGCCATTTCAACTGTAAGAGAAACACAAAAAACAACCCCAAAAAAATTCAAATCCACCGTAGAGAAAAAGAATATACAAAACAGCAAGTGCACTATAGATACAGAGGAAAACAAAAGGCCTCACTTTCTGGCGACGAGAGAAGACAACCCAAGACGGGTACAAGTCCGCCGGCAAGATCTTCCTGGAATCGTCCACAGTCATCCTCGCAAAAGTGGCAATAGTAGTCGCCTGGAAAAACACCCCAAATCACAAAAATCAAAACGAGAATCAACAAATCAGCACAGACCCAGTACTCGAAAACAGTTGAACAGAAGAGTGAACCAGTTCAGAGCGGAGCTTGGATCGGGCATTTTCAGACTTGACGAAGACGACGATCAGAGCAAGACCCACGATGAGACCCAGCACGACGCCGAAGATGAAGGCCATTCCTGCTCAGAGCTTGAGCTAGCTAGCTTGGTGGTTGTTGCTATTGCCAAAATTGGGCTGTTTCTTTCTACAGTAATCAAGATTATGGGTATGACCTTTATCGCGATTTTGGTGGGGTTGCTGTGGTGTAGTTAAGATCGAGATTTGGGCGGACAAATCGCTGTTCTCTGTGTCTGTATTGGGTGCAAAGCAAAAAAGTGGGTCCGATCGAAGGGTCGCTCTGGACATTGACGCTTTTTTGGGGCATATTTGTTGGCTGCTGAGTTGTATTTATTTGTCCACTCTTTTTCATTTCATTCTTGTTCTGCCATTTGTACAAATATATTCTACTTACTAAAAGAGTGCATGTTTCCCGGCCAACACACAAAGCAATATAGATTCGGGCGGGTGTTTCGCGCCCACAAATTCATTGAGACGGGTATAGGTGTTAGTTAGAAACGTGTCATCACCTCATTGGTCATGATTTATTGGCTGAAAATCTCAACCAATAAATCATGGCTGAGATTCTATTTTCTCCTTACTAAAATATTATTTTCAATATAATAAAGTAAGACTAAAAATTAATTTCGTAAATATTTATCGCAAATTTGTGATACAAATTGTTAGTTTGTACTTTATATTTATGTATTCATCACATTGTGACATAAATTTTTTTATGGATTAAGTACTTATGTACTTATGTTTTAATAGCTAACTTGTTTTGAACTATTGTACATTGTTGTAGACGAATAGCATCTATGTGACTAATTATTTGTCTCACAAATGATTTCATAAAAGTTAAGAATTATGTGGAATTCATATATACACATAATTATAATGTATAAATGATGTTGGCAATAAAAATTGAATTCATTTACTCGATATTAAATCTCTCTTTAATGCGTTAAACAATAAGGTAACATGAACAATAATATTTAATACATTGATTGGTTTGTTTGAGTAAAAAGATGAGAACAATTTTTTCAAGTTGAAATTAATACATGTACAAATATTTTACCAAAATAATTATTGGACCACATGGTTTTAATAAATCAATGTGATGGAATTACATAACTAACATTTGAAATGTTGGATTTGAACTAAATGAGTTGTTTGGAAACTCTAAAGAGCCGTTCGTTTGAATATTTTCAGGTGAATTCCTAAGAAATTAGAACATGTAAGGTATTTTAATTTTCAATTCATTTTTTTTTTAAAAAAATTTTGAAAAGGCATATGTGGAATTAAAAAATAATTCTCTTTCCTCAAAAGAATTAAAAATATTCAATATTTTAATTCATGACAATTGAATTAATATCATTTCAATTCTCTTTTCGCAAAAACTAAACGAACGCCCCCTAAGAATTTGTATTTGAATTTGAATAAAATCCAATAGCATTCAAAACATGCTTAGAACATGAGATTTCAAATAACAACATTTACTTTGTCATTTGAAATTTTATGATTTTTCAAACATTAGATTTGTGTTTGAAATATAACATGATAAATTTCAAATCAAATCCATGTTTTCAAACACAACCTTACTTCATTTTAAGCATTATAAAATAAAATAAAAAATAAAATGGCAAAAACGGAAGTTTGAATGCCTAATTTAGGCAACTTGCGAACAAAGCTATATACGGTTTTAATGTTGATTTTTAAATACTATATTGTGATATTATTTTTCATTCCAACAAATCAAAAGCAACAAAGTCAATTATTCACAAAATTATTTTACAACCCTAAGTTCGGATCCTATATTGTTTTGAGAGTCGGACAAAAATTTTGTGCAACTATGGTTGAACTTAATTTTTAGAATGGCACTGATCTCTTTAGATTTGCAGATAGTAAATTACGGTCTCTTTGACTAAGACATTGAGCTCTTGTTTGAAAACAAGTTAAGGTGTTGTTGGAATTTGCAAAGCCGCGACAACGTAGATGTACGGTGGGTATTCTGTTTGGTGTGTGTGTGTGTGTGTAAGGCGGTAGGAGGTATGTGACGGTAATGGAAAATGTAGGGAAAGAGAAGGTAGTTTGGAAGATGGTGGTTTGGTCAAAGCTCTCATATCAGCTTTTGAGTTTGCTGCTGAATCAAATGGAAGACTGGATGATGGCGAGGAACGGTTGACATAGACTTTCACGTAGTCGTTTTAAGCTATAAGTGAAATCGTTGTCAGTTGTTCGTGCTTTTCAAGGGAGGGTTGTAATGCATTCAACTTGATTATTCAAATCGATGTGGAGGATTTCATGTTATCAGTTTGATTATTCAAGATGTTTTAGCCCGATGGCCTCAATTTGATAGTGTTGATTTTTTTTGTTTGTGAGTTTATTTGTAAACCAAGTTCGATTTATTTGTTATGTTTGTCTGGGTGGGATGGTGTTCAAGCTCCCATATGTATATCATCTTTGTTACCGCATGATTTGAGGTAATAAATTATTGACTTTTTACCCTAAACAAAAAAAAAGATCATTCTTCATTCTAACTCATAGTATAGATATTTATCATAATTTTTCAATGCTCTTCTAAGTATCTAACTCTAATATTCAAACAACGCTTACAATTATACATGGCAATTGTGTCGTAACAGACATACAACACGAAATTAATATGTTTGAGTTCACACATTTGGTAAACTAATCATAATGTGTCAAATATATTGGTTATATTGTCCAGAATGTGGTACGTCATGTTCATGTCAACAAAAAAAAAAGTTCATGTCAATTGTATCATGTCAACACAACTCATTTTATTAACGTGTTAAACATGTCATATTGTTATTTTGTATTCATAAATGTGATACGTTCGTATGAAATTGTATTACACACAAACAACCTTTAGCACGACACAAATTGTTAACTCTAAATATATCCATCTAGAACAAAATAAATAAGTAGATAACTATTGGGCTCAAGTCCAATTCATTAGGGGTCCCCTCCAAACCCAAGTCATAGAGCTAAACAAAGGGCTTCTCAGATCCATTAGCTTTTCTTTTTCTTCTTTTGTTGGACCTATGCACCCACCTATACACAATAAAATATGCCCAAGAAGGCACTATCTATTGACCATTAAGCATTTTATTTTCTGGAAATTTTCATCATCACCATATTATAGCACTAAAAAAAAGAAGTTAGTAAATTGTGACGGAAATTTGTGACAAAAATCATGTTTTTCGTTACAATTCCGTCTTGTAACAAAAATCATATTTTCCGTCACACTTATGATTTTTTGTCAGAATTTGTGATAGATTTTTCTGTCACTAACATTTGTAACAATATGAACAGTGACAAAATCATTTTGTCACACTTCCATCAAAAATTGAACTTTGTGATAAAATTATAGTGATTTGTAACAAAAACTTCCGTCACATATTACCATTTGTCTTGGAATGTAGCTATGAACAACTTATCAATTCCTTGGGTATCAATAAATCTTGGCCCAATCAAAAAGCCACCCACTCTAAATAATAACACACACAAAGTCCACATGAAATACATGCATAGATTCTGTAGTATCATTTTTAATTTATACTTTTGTTTCAAAATAAATATTTTGATCTATTATTGAAAAAATAATTATGTATAAATTGCCGATAGAACTTTGAAAAATTATTAAATGCATTATTGTCCAAAAAGTTATTGAATGCATGAATCACATGGGAGATTGGTTTCATTGTGATTGGGTCTGTTTTTCCTTCTTCTTCTTTTCTTGAATTATATTTCACAATTCTATATTATGTTGTCAATTTGTTAGTTTTTCAAAAATCGAAGAAATTGAAATAGTCAATGAGGATTGAACTTTCTGAGCAGACCAGACATTATGTGTAGATATAGAATAATAATCCATTCACTACAAAGTACAAACAAAGAAAGAGGCCAAATCCTTTATCTTTAGTGCAACTTGGCATCTCATGCCACTTGGTTTTATAAGATACACTAATCACATGGACTATTAAAGTGTTATGTTATGCACCCATCACAACATATATATCATTCAGCTTTATAAACTATACTCATAGCAATTGTATGACCCTCTTTTTCTCTAATATATCATATGATACTAAGAAAACATCCTTTAGATAATTCAATAAAAAAAAATCATCTTGAAGTAAATGAAAAATTGATTCAATATCGCTCTTTTAA
>JAYMTK010005279.1:0-10348 GCA_036897405.1 Pelargonium myrrhifolium
AATAATAATAATAATAATAATAATAATAATAATAATAATAATAATAATAAATAGAAATTATGCGTCAAAGAAGGTTGTCAGTCTCATATGGTATCTTTCAAAGCAGACCTCTATTTTACAGGAACATAATTGGAGGAATTGGGGTTAATGGACTTCAGAAGCATATGCACCAATTTTGCTTGCTCATATGGTTTTATAATCCAATTCAGAAGGCGTTATTTGTTCTTTCAGTTTGGACATTTAGCAGTTGGCGATTCACCTCATAACTGTCTTTTCAGTTTTATCTTGCATCATCTTCTTCTTTCGTGTATGTACTTGTTTTCCTTCTCGGAAATTCAGAAATAAAAGTACTTTTGCTGATAAAAAAAAAAAGTAACATTTTAATATAAGATGTTATTAACAATTTATATAAAACTAAATTATTAAAAAAATTATTCGATAAAAAACTTATTGAAAGAGCATTTGCCGGCATGCACACTCATCCATGCGCGTACACCATTTGGATGTGCCATCAAGGTGCAGGAAGAGAGAAGCTCGAGGGTTGAGACACTCTGAGCACGAAAGTAACATCAGTACAAGAACAGCTCACACATGAGCAAATTAAGTCCTGAGGCTCCGTTGAGAGAGCAAGGAGCTGAGAGAACAAGTCGAACATTGAACGTTGACTACAGACCGCATAACTCAGTGAGTTGAGAATAATGACCTACTGATGAGTTGAATTAGCAGACAACCGAGTGAAAAAAATCAATTTGACATGTTGACGAGTAGAATCAGCAAACAACCGAACGAAAAGAACCAAACTAACGAGTATAATCAACATACAACCGATTAAAGAGCTAGAAGACCCGCATGCCCCACCTCAACATCGGCGAATCAGAATGCGCCACGTGTCGGTAAACCCATGAACTATATAAAGAGTTGTGGGTCAAAGGTAAAAGATTCGGTCAATTTACTATTCGAACACTCTTTTCAAGGGAACAAAAACCTCTCAAGCATTCTTCTTGTGTTCTTCAATTATAATCGTACGTACTATGAAGACTCTATCTCGATTATATTCTAATCTGTTTGTGTAGAGATCTTACTATCACGAAAGAGGCGGTCCTTCAAAAACACATTTGAGTTCCTGCTTAACGGTGCACTATGTACGCATGCTATATGTCACTAACTAGACATGAAGCACTACTTCTACCCAAATACTTGAAGACCTGAAGACCCAGACAAGAAAATCAGACCCAGTCAACATGTCTGATCTTGAAAAAGAAGACCAAACGACGACGTATCGACATCTTGATTTTGACCAAATTAAAATAGTCAAATCAACATTTATTTTACAACAAAAAAAGTACATTTTATGTTAAACACATTGCACCTTTATTAGAGATGACAACTTGGGTCATGACCTATGACATGACACAAATAAAGTTCAACATTATCGACTTGTGTTTATGTCGAACCTGTTCAATTAAACGGGTCATGTAACCCGTTTAATTGACTCACCGATTTAGAGACAAAAATATATTTCTCCAAACATGTCGCGTAAAAAATAACTTATAAAAGTTGAACAAATCTAATATATCGGGTTGTGTCAGATCAATATCAACTCAATTATTTTAATATCTCGGGTCATGTCGGGTCGGCTTGTGTAATTGTTTTGAACCCATCATTAAACATGTCATCCACGTCATGTTGTGTCAAAATGTTCATAAACTGAACATCGTTTTGCAATGTTTTGCCGGAGCTCCGGTGAGGTCTCGCCGGAGATAACAACAAGTCCGACTTCAAGTTGGGATGTGCCATCCTCTAACTTCCTTTCCGTTGACTTACTTGGAGGAAGAAAAAAAATCTAACTTTGTTTAGACCGAGTCAAAGCTTACAACAAGCCCACTCTTTTTCCATGGGCCATACCTCACAGCCCCCACGTCACCTACCTCTCTCATCCGTCGTCCACCTGTCCCTCCTTCACTTACACTCCGTCACAGCCAGTCATTATAACCCTAGTTTCTCTCTCTAAACACCTCTCACAATTTTCTATTCTCTCTCTCTAACAGCACTTTTCTCTCTCCTTCTCTGTTTCTCTCTCTTCATGAGAGTGAACCCGTAACCACCATGTCTCTGAGGAGATCGTTCTTCTCTCGAAGGTTCTCGAGATCGTTCAATGAGCTCAACACCAGAACCAAGGCCTCGGACCAGGATCCGCCGGAGCCGGCTCCGGAGAACGGCGAGTCTTGGGCGACGATGCTGCCGGAGCTCCTGGCGGAGATCATTCAGCGAGTGGAGAATAGCGAGGATCGGTGGACGAATCGCCGGAGTGTCGTGTCCTGCGCGTGCGTGTGCAAGCGGTGGAGGGACATCACAAGGGAGATCGTGAAGTCCCCTGTTCGCAGCGGCAAAATCACCTTCCCGTCTTGTCTCAAGCAGGTGAATTTGTGTGATCTTTTGCGAATTTTTTTGTGGGTTTTGTTTGGGATTGTTTGTTTTGTACTGGGTGTTTGTCATTTTAGTGTTTTGATTGATTTTTGTGAGGTTAGGGCTTGCTGGGAAATAAATTCGTAATTTTGGGGATTTCTTGAGTGAGATTTTAAGAATGCAGGTGAATTTGTGTCTTGTTTTGCAAAATTTTTGGTGATTTTATCTGGGATTGTTTGATTTCTACTGGGTATTTGTCATTTTAGTGCTTAATTGATTTTGGTGAGGTTAGGGCTTACTAAAAAATAGAGAATTTTTGGGGTTTCTTGAGTGAGATTTAGGAATGCTGGTGAATTTGTGTCTTGTTTTGCAAAATTTGCGGTGATTTTATCTGGGATTGTTTGATTTCTACTGGGTATTTGTCATTTTAGTGCTTTAATTGATGTTTGTGAGGTTAGGGCTTACTGAAAAAAATAGAGAATTTTTGGGGTTTCTTGAGTGAGATTTAGGAATGCAGGTGAATTTGTGTCTTGTTTTGCAAAATTTGCAGGTATTTTATCTCATTGTAGATAGCTGTCATTTTAGTGTTGTAATTGATGACGAGGTTTGCTGAAAAAAAAAAAATCAGAAATTTGGGGATTTCTTGAGTAAGATTTTAGGAATGCAGGTGAATTTGTGCATTGTCTTGTGAAATTTGCAGGATTGTATCTGGGATTGTTTGTTTGTCTACTGGGTATTTGTTATTTTAGTGTTTTAATTGATTTTTGAGAGGTTTGGGCTTGCTGGAAGAAGAAAAATCAGAATTTTGGGGGATTTCTTGAGTGAGATTTTAGGAATGTAGGTTTATGGGGTTTTCTTCTATTAATTTCTTTGGGGGTTTAATTGATGGTGCTATAAATTTCATGTCTTAAAAGATTAATCTTTATATCGGGAATTTTGGTGCTGGGGTTTTGATTTGTGATATTGGTTAACTGGACTTTAAGGGTTTTCAAAATTTTATGAGTGTTTTCTTTTTTTAATGCCTTTTCATTGTAAAAAGTATTGATTGAATGTATTTTTTCTATGGTATAGGAAGCTTAATTCCTTACTATATATGTTTAGTAGCTTCCGAGATTGGTAGTGAAATGTATACAAAAGCGTTGCATATGGTTCATATTGAAGTAGTTGATTCCTTGCATTTTGCATTTGAGTTTGTCAATATGCATTTTCAATGTTCGTTTGCTCTTGTATCTGCGTTAGCATATATATTTGTATATGGGATCTTATATTTTTGTTCATTGCAGCCTGGACCACGCGATGTAGCTCATCAATGTCTTATTAAACGGAATAAGAAGACCTCAACCTTTTACCTGTATCTTGCACTTACACCCTGTAAGTATATATTGATGATTTATTTATTTATTTTTTAATTAAGCCATACTATTCGCCCTCTTGTACAGTAATGTTAGTTTGATTGAATATCAACGTGATTTTAGATCATGAAGACTAAAAATAGGGGACAAGATCTCATTTTTTCAAACAATTGCTTTTCATGTTAGTTGAGCGTTGTGTGGTGTCTGATTAATGACTTGTTCTTGCCCTAAACCCATATAGCAAGATAGGGGAAATCCCTAGCTAAAGTCAACAAGATTAAAATTTTAGTTGGTTCAAGTTGACTTGGTATATGTTTGACTAATGTGCACCAGTCATAGAAGAAAATTTCTTCATGCTTATATCTACTGGTCTCCCATAGCTATTACTGAAGTATCATTCAAAAGCAAATATTTATTCTGCGGCTGCTTCATAAGTAATTGCGTTAGTCACTGTCGGTACCTTCAACTAGAATAGAAGAGATGAAAATTGTAGTCTTTAGAATATGCAAATCATAGGTTCCTTTAGTACGTGGAATATCCGATGTATAACAAAACACGATAATTTGTTGAGCGCAAAAACATTAAGAAAGACGATTTCTTTTTTTTTTTTTTTTTTGTGTTAAATAAAATTGAACTGCAAATGGAATTGGAATGATGGTGTAACTTAACTCCTGCAGGAAAATTTGTGTAATGGATTTGCAAGGTTCTGTGATATTCAACCTGAAATCCGTTGATATTGTATATATTGCTGGGTTTGGAATCTGTATGTTACATGACTAAACTGTTTATTTTAGTTTGTGGCCTGTTATAAGCCAACTCTGCTGCTCATATTTCCTGATGCCAATCTCTTAGCATTTCCTTAATAAATTGGATGAAAGTTTCTAGTGGTTGTAAGTCATTTCTAAGAAAATTGAAGTACTTAGTTGTCGCTAGATAATGCTGAGAAATTAATTGGTTTTATACTTCAAAAAATAAATACTGCCTGCAAAATTCTCCGATTGGAAAATTGTCGTTTTTATAAGAAATATTTGAACCTATGTGCTACATTATTATTCTATTGTACTGATGTTGTAATCTCATTGATGGTTTTTTTACTCGCAGCATTCACGGACAAGGGAAAGTTTCTCTTGGCAGCACGGAGGTATAGGCATGGTGCTCACAGTGAGTATATAATATCACTTGATGCAGACGATTTATCTCAAGGAAGTAATGCCTATGTGGGAAAGTTAAGGTAAGGCATATTTGTATAAATAATAATGATGGTGATGAATTTTGTGCCTTGATGTTGGTGAACCATAATCACGTTATATGCACCAAATTATTCCTAGTTTAGTTTAGAACAAAACCTACAATATATGATGTTTTGGATTGAATTATTTGCTTTAGGTTTAGAACTTAGAAGCTATTTTTGGAGTCTGTTCTTGGACATTAGTCCATAAGGAAACTTGAGCTGTTGAGCAACTTCCTATTAATTGGTTTTATGTAGGAGTGATTAATAATGATTGTGTAACTTAGGATTACTCAATTAGAAGGAGCTTTTTGACTTGGGTTGAGATATAGATCAGTCAATAGTAGCACATGTGATGTTTATGCAACTAATTTCGGTTTCATCTGACTTAATCATTTGTAAAATGCACACAGCTCGGATTTCCTTGGCACCAATTTTACAATTTACGACAGCCAGCCTCCGCACAGTGGAGCAAAGCCTTCAAGCAGCAGATCCAGTCGTCGTTTTGCAAGCAAGCAAATAAGTCCTCAAGTACCCGCAGGAAACTTTGAGGTCGGGCAAGTCTCGTACAAATTCAACCTTCTGAAATCCAGAGGTCCAAGAAGAATGGTTTGCCTGCTGAAGTGCCCCTGGTCGGGAGAAAATATCTATGAAAGAGAGAACGCCGACGAGACAAAGAAACCGGAAGCAGCTGCAACCGGACAAACAATTTTGAGGAATAAGGCCCCGAGATGGCACGAACATTTACAGTGTTGGTGCTTGAATTTCCATGGCCGTGTAACAGTAGCATCGGTAAAGAACTTTCAGTTGGTTGCAACTGTGGACCAAAGCCAACCTGGTGGAAAAGGTGACGAGGAAACCGTGCTCCTCCAGTTCGGGAAGGTCGGGGACGATACTTTCACCATGGATTATCGGCAGCCCTTGTCAGCCTTTCAAGCATTTGCAATTTGCCTTACCAGTTTCGGCACAAAGCTTGCGTGTGAGTAATATACTTTGCTATTGTCATGTTTATAGGGTCGAATTGTTTGTCGATGATGTTGTGGTTATAGTACGAGTTTTCTGCTATACGTCTCTGGATCTCATTAACTTGGCAATGGTTGGAGAAAATATCTATACATATATAAAAGAGTGTCTTGGGGTGTTTCTATCTTTGTCTAATGTTAAGTTTTGGCCTTTGTCTGTTCTGGTTTTGTTGCAAAGTTGTGCCAAAACTAGCTGCCAACCTTTTCAACTTCCTTGCTTCACAAACAATATTGTTAATTGATGCCCATGTATATAAGCTTGTACTAGTGTACTTTAATGTTCTCTACTCTCCTTAATTGTTTTTTTCTCCATTATATTTTTACTTTTGTACTTCTACAACCAAGTTTCACATTTGTTAGCCTGTTTACAAGCATTTATGGGTAAATTTACATGTATTGAGTGCAAAAATAACTTCTAACTAGTAGGTAAATTTACGTGTTTTTGTTCTTGCGGTCTCGTGGTTTTGATCGGGTTTGTGGTAGTGGGAGTTTGAGAGTAGAAAGGATTGGGAGAGAGTATTCTGTCTTCGAGTAGTAGGAAAGTAGGGTGTTTGATCTCGTCTTTCAGAGTTTGTCCGGTAAATTCAGGGTACAGTGTTTACATATGTGGGATTGGAAAAAGGAGGCGGTCTTTGTGCGGCGGTGTGCATGCGCTTTCTGATCATGCGGGTCAGCGGTATTGGATCGGGTGAGACGGATGGACAATTCAGGTTGGAAGGTGCAATGGTGGTCGGCTTCGGCGAAAGGAGGCTATTGGAGGTATAGAATGTTAGGGGTTCGCTTGCGAGTGTCTCAGCTTTACGTTATGGATAGTTATTTTGGAGAAAAGAATGAGAAACTTGGAGGTAGGGAAAAAGTTTGGTCTTTCGTAATCAAGGCGGATTCATAAAAATGGGATGACAACGGAGGGGTCCTTCCCAATCGGCCAGAATATTTGATGATCAGGTGGGGTGGGACCCGTGGGTGAGGGTGACCGAGTTTTGTCTCGGTCTAGTGTGTCGGATGATTCAAATCAAAGGGGAGGCGATAACTAGTGCCCTTACTTTGTTCCGTTTTGATTCAAATCTCGTAATCACTGGTTGTGACAAGAGACAAGGTGTTTAAGTTGTTTTCCGGCTTATGTTTTATTTCGTTTATGTGGTTTGGTTTGGTTTAGATAGTATCGTTTAAGCTAATATCAGTTTGTTTGATGTCTAGTTTGTTTTGCGTTTTATTATTCATAAATAAAAAATAAATAAAAAAAGAAGAAGAAGAGAAAACTAGTAGGCAAAACTGAATTATGATACATTTATTAGTGAATATTTATATATTTATTATGACACAGAAATCATCAAATTAAGGTATGAAATCATATAGAAAGGATTCTAAAACCTTTTCTGATAAGGAATTTTATTTAAGAGCATTGACTTCACTTTACTATAAATATGAATAATTCTGCACTTTTTATGTACCATAAATCAATCACAAATTTTCTAGTTTTCTTCAAGATACCAACATGGACAAGACCTCTATCTCTGCCATCTTTTGCTTGCTTCTTCTTGTTGCTCCACTTTGTAAGCTTTTACACAATCTTTTTTATCAGTAAATAGCAACACCGTTGATAGTTCTGATGGATGTCGGTTCTACACAAACTTTTAACAAAAACATTTTGGTCAAAATAGTCTATTGAATAGTGTTTTGCTTCGATTTGGTTTCTAAATTGTTTATATTTCAAATAGTCATTGTACTTTAATGTGTGACCCAAAATGTCTTTGTTCATTCATTTTCAAAAAAACCTTATGCAGTTGAAAGTTGATTGGTACATGAATCACAATGACACATTATTCCAAAGTAAATGGTGTTAGATATGATCTATGAGTTAGTTTCGTAATTTCTTACGATTTAATAGTCACGGTTCATTATATGTATATGAAAAAGATATCATTATAGAAGAATAGAATCGTCTTGAATGTTTTTAGAGTACGTCATGTACTAAAATTTTCATGATTTCGTTTTCGGATCAAGTTTCTTGGTGGCGGTTTATTTTTTGCGCCAATTTTCGACTCTCGACAAAGAAAACATGTTTGTTGAAGCCTTCATTCACTTTCTATGTTTTTGATTTCTTTGTTTCTTTGCTGCTCAAATGTGATCTCTAAAAATCACAATCCAATACTTCATTTTTTTTAAATGAAAAATTTGATCGACAGGAAAAACATGTTCACCTGGTCATTAGAATACATTAAAAAAAATCATTTTCCTCCATAATTGTATATATATACACACACTGACAAAAAAAGAAGAAGTCTCAAAATGATTCTTAGATTGCGAGTTTTGTTTTGATTTAGTTCCTAAACTATTTTTCTTCAAACGATATTCATTGAACAATAGTACTAATATTTCATACAGTGGTTTCAATGAAATTTGATACACTAATTACCTATGTTGCACGTACGGGTACTCTCGTCTTCTCAACGTATCCGTGTTTGATACGTATCCGATATTTGGACACTCGGACACTCTTAGGATACTTGTCATTCCATTTTTAATTACGTTTTTTTTAAAAAATGTGTCCAACACTTTGCATGTCACTCATTTTCTTCTAAAAATAAATTAACTGAACAAGTTTAACACTCTAAAACACATTGATAATATGAATTGATGTGATTTATATGCACTAATATAGAAAATATATATTATAATCTGCCATTATTGAACATATTCTTCACGTATCGTGTCTATACTTTTATAAAAATTGTGTGTCGCCGTATTTATACAACGTGTCCCGTATCTATATTATAATTTGTTATTATTGAACGTATTCTTCACGTATCGTGTCTATGCTTTTATAAAAATTGTGTTGTCGTTGTATTCGTGCCGTATCGTATTGCGTGTCCCGTATCCGTATCGTGCAACTCAGCTAATTACATGCTCATGTATTTTTTGTTGAATAGGTTCACTAGCAAAAGAGTGTCAAGACCGTTTTGAAGTGGAAGGTTGCGTTGACCATAACTGTAATAAGCAAGTGTGTGAGTCAAAGTTCAAGAAGACCACCATTCGTGCAGAGTGTACCTTTAGTGGCACTGAATGTATATGTTACAATATTTGTTAAGGGTATGGTGCCCTAACAAAAGGGTAGTTTATGATGTGGCTTTTAGGGTTTATGGAGTATCACAATGTATCTACCCTAACAAATTTAATGAATAATCTAATTATTTAGTCTTTATATTGATCTATCTATATGTTTGTATTCCTTTTGAAGCTTTATTGAATCAGAAAACCAACCAAAAAAAAGAGATGTGATGTGAGCTTATGAGTGTAAATATTATTATTATTTTTTTTTGAAAAGTTGGCTCAATGGACCTAAGCGGATTTACATCATATTAAACAAATAATTCAATACAAATCTACAATGCCTAACTGTCTTGGAGGGAACTCGAATCTGAGCCTTCCGCTATGAACTGGACAGCCTTAGAAGGGACTCGAATCTGAGCCCTCCAGCATGAACGGGACAACCTATACCATCCTGCCAAAGAACTGTCGGTAAATATTCATTCTTTGGTAAGTGAAAGGGATTAGATACTCTGCATCTTACAATTTACAAAAGATCTGTCTTTAAAAATGTTTTGTGGAGTTTACCTAAAAAAGATATAATTCATATTTTGCAGATTGAGATTCTTACTCTCACACCTGAAATAATATTTTCAGATACACAGAAAGTCATGAATCAACTTTGGCCAGAAAATTGCACATAAAGACATAGATCATCTCTCTCTCTCTGAGAAATTTGATAGTCATGCCTTGTAAAAACATAAGTCAACTCCTCTCAAAAGGGTAGATGATCATGTCTAGTTAAGACATGTATCGACATTTCAAAAAACATAGTCAATTTGTTAATCAATCAAAAGATTCACTTGATTTTCTCACAACAAAAAATACATTTGAATTAAATCATAGGAATTATGTCACATATATATATATATATATATATATATATATATATAATTTTGTATATAATATAAAAAAATCTAAAAATAAATGAAAAATTATAGAATAATACTATGAAAAAAGATTCTTTTTTATTTTTTAAATCAAGAGTATTGGCTTCACTTATCTATAAATATGAATGTATGGACAATCACAAATTCACAATCCCTCTAGTCTTCTTCAACATATCATAGCTAGCAACTACAATATGGACAAGACCTCTGTCTCTGCCTTCCTCTGCTTGCTTCTTCTCATTGCTCCTCTTGGTAATTAAGCTTTTGCTCTTTTTTTTTTTGGTATAATGTATATCAGTTGGCTGATATAAAGTTATATTAGTTGCAACTTAACAAAGCCAATGAGGTTATGACAACTCATTT
>JAYMTK010005280.1:0-10348 GCA_036897405.1 Pelargonium myrrhifolium
AGTATAGCTTCGCAAAAGCTAGAAGTACAAATGAGCCAAATTGCAAAGGTGGTCAATGAAAGGCAATCCGGCTATCTCCTGAGCGATAACAATTAATCAGAGAGCAACAGAAAACAAGCAATTGATGGCGGTCCAGATCAAGAAGGAGGAGAATACCGATAGTATGCAAGAGCCTAAGGAAGTGTTGCAACCCGTGTTCAAGAATTAAGACCCCGGTAGTTTTACCATTCCATGCAAGCTTGGTGAAGACTATTGGACAAGCGTGTTATGTGACCTGGGCAACGAAGAAAGTCTTATACCAACCAAAGTTTCAATGAATTGATCATAAAGACTATGAAGCCTACAAAGTCAAAGCTTTAACTTGCAAATGGAGCAACTAGATAACCGGTTAGCGAGGTGGACAATGTCTTGGTAACGGTTGGTAATTTTTATTTTCCATGCGATTTTATAGTAGCTGAGTATGAGCCACTTCCAAGTTCCAATATTATACCCGAAGGCCATTTTTGGCCATGAATCGTAATAGGGTGGACGTCGAGAGAGGGCAACTCGAATTCCGTGTTGGACAAGAGTCTTTAGCCCCTCCGCACCCGATTATGACTCGGATGAGAACGATAATAAAACATATGAGTTGGTTCAAGCTCGTTTTCGTGGTTTCAAGGACTCCGCAAAACCATATGTCGAGAAAGTGAGTTGATTACTCACGAGTTTTCCGGTCTCTTGTTAAAGAGACCATTGCGTCGGGCAAACGACGTTAAACAAATATGCTCTTGGGAGGCAACCCATGTTTGGTGGTCTGCATCATGTGTCGGCTTGCACTTTTCTTTATGTTTTTAGCGTTTTTAGTAAGTAGCACATGATGCGGGTTAGTGACTAATGTGTTTTCCCTTTATGTTTTGGGGGCATTGCAGAAATAGGGGCAATGTCGCGGCAAAGTAAGATGCCGCGGCATCGCATGAATTCCAGTACCTACCCAAAATCATCGCCATGCTGCGACAACAAAATAAGCTACGACAACATATGGACGATGCCGTGGCACGGACAATTGCCGCGACATACTGGGAGTTTGCAAGAATTTACAGATCGTGGCCCAAATAAATCGAATGTCGCGGCAACACGGATTCAATTGCCGCAGCATCAGTACCTGTACAATTCTAAATCGGAAAAGGGTATGTTGGAGGGAAATTGAAGAGTATAAATAGGCAAGAGACCTCTTCTCTTGTCTCATTAACTCCCAACTCGAAATTCTCAACAACCCAAACCCTCCAAACCTTCTTCCAAAGATCAAGACCTCTTCAAAACTCAAGAAGATCATCTTCTCCAAAGGGTTTCAACCTCTATTGAAGACCTATTGAAGCTTTTCATCCAAGAAGGCAACACCAAATCACCAAAAGGTAACCGCATTCTTCAACAATCATGTGATTTCTTTCCAAACCCTTGCTTTAAATTGTTTCAATTTTGTTTTTGGGGTTCGTTAGTTGTGTTTTTGTCTTCCATTATTCTTTTCTCTTGCCTATTCCCAAAGATTTTTTTAAAATCCAAACTTTGAGGTATGACTCGTTGCAAGGCCATGGGTAGAGGGAAGAAGTGGTTTTTCAACTCTCCCGATGAACCCATAGAAGTCCCATATTCCCTCTCAGAAGGAAGGGACGAGAGAGATGAGCAATATGCTCATGGAGCCAAGGATTACACCAACTATGACAATTTTGATGATTGCCCTCCTCAAGAGAATAGAGATGGTGTTAATCCTGAAGCTCATTGAGAGGATATTGATCCTAACCGATTCTCTTCGGCCTATGCATATTCGTATTTCAATAATCTCATTGAGAGGAATGTGAAGCCTCACCTTGAGAGAGGATTTTAGGATGATTTTTGTGGAGTAGAGTCTATAAAGGCTAGGATTGAAGCCTTAGGGTGGGGTGATTTCGCTTTGCATCCCCGATCTATAGCGTCCCTAGATGTGGTGAGAGAATTTTATGCAAATTTCTATGATACTTTTCAAGAAAAACCTCCCACATCGATCCTTGTAAGGGCATGTCAAGTGCAAGTTGACACTGTTGCAATTGATGCGCTCTTTGGCCTTGATAGTTTAGGGGAACTCGATTGTGAATATCACAACATTCATGAATCGAATAATGTGAGTTGCACCGAATTGAGTAGAGTGTTGTGTGGGAAGCCCAACAAGGTTATACTCACCCACAACAACATTCCCCGTGTTAAGAAGCATGATCTTTGCTTTGAGGGAAGAATTTGGTTGATTTTCATTAATACCCGACTTCTCCCTAGCAGGAAATTTGGTTATTTGGCAGGAGATAGATTGTATTTGTTGCATTGTATCCTCACCGATAGACCCATTCACCTTGGGCGGATCATATATGAAGGCTTTGTGAAGGCGGTTAGAGGGGATAAGCTTTGGTACCCCTTCTTGGTGGACGATCTATGTCAAGCTTACGAAGTTGGCATGAGACCATACGAGCCCAAGATACCCATCAAAATTCCTATTGGCAAGTGTGGGATCAATACCATTAGAATCCATACCATTAGATTTGATGAAAACATGGATGGAAAGAAGGAAACAAGAGAGAAGAAGAAGATGAAGAAGGAAAGAGATGTAGAAGAAGAAAGAAGGAGGAGGAGGAGTTTAATTTTCATTTTCATCAGAAGAAGAAGAAGAAGTTTAATTTTCATTTTCATAAGAAGAAGAAGAAGAAAAAGAAGAAGAAGAAGAAGAAGAAGTTTAATTTTCAGAAGAAGAAGTTTAATTTTCATCAGAAGAAGAAGAAGAAAAAGAAGAAGAAGTTTAATTTTCAGAAGAAGAAGAAGTTTAATTTTCAGTTTGTAATTTTCAGTTTGTACATTAGTTACAATTCTAGTTAATTCTAAACTTTCAATTTTTGGTTTCATGAGAAGAGATCACAAGGCCTCCCCAAACTAATATTATGAGAGTTCATCAGGAGTGTTGTAGTATAGTGAAATCAAATGTGTGGGGACTATTTCTTGGGAAACAATTGTGTGTTATGAGCTAGATGAATGTCAAGTTCGCTAAGGAGTTTGAGCTTTGATTAAAATAATCCTTTCCACACCTTGAAACCTAGCCTAACATTACAACCTAGATAAAGACCTAAGTGATCCTAATAGGTTAACGATCTCGAGATTAGTGGAGATTAGTGTTCAAAGCCAACGTATGAAGTAACTTTGAGTTGTGCAACTTCCGATCAATGACCAATTCTATCGTATGCGGAAGTCCTGAGTTCAAAAGATTGATTCACACACACGCGGATGAACCTTGCTATAATCATGTAATTCTTAGAAAGCTCGTTGTATAAATGAAAGATGGTGAAATATCATTGCATGCATCTATAAGAGAAAATTCGATTATCATGACATCTTGAAATTTGCATTGAGTACTTTTGAAATTTCCTTGTCAAGTTGCATATACATTAGTTTGCATATAATATAGAGTAGAGTAGTTATCATTCTTTAGCTTTTATTTTGTTTATGTTTTTCTTCGCATGGGGGCATGCTCGTAGCTAAATTTGGGGGTGTGATAACTCGTGTTTTAAACTAGTTATTGGCAACTAAATCATGCTAATCTAGCTCTACTTCTTATCGGTTTGTTGGTTTTGTGCGCTTTTCTATTGCTTGTTTTGCTTTATATCGTATTTATTATCTCTTTGAGGCTTGTTTGAAATATTTGTGTTATTCATAGTTTTTTCATGAGTTTATGAGATATTAGAGCTCATTTGTGTGCATTTAACATTTGCCTTGGTTTAGAATGATTTATCAGGTAGAGGTTAAGCTTGGATGCACATGAAGGGGAGCATCATAAAGGAAACCGCCAAATACAACACAAAGTGTAGAGAAAGGAAGAGATGTCGTGACAATGTGCAGAAAATAGTACCTCCCTGAAAACGGCATGAAGCCGCAACAATGACAACTGCCGCGACAATCGACAAGACGACAACGCTTAGGAATTATAAAGCGTTGCCGCGACATTTCATGTTGCTGTGTCATTCTTGAGTCCGAACGCTATAAATAGACTTCTTTTAAGTTAGATTTAGAGACTCCATCCTTGACGTTTTCTCTCAAAGTTCTGCAAGGTTTCAAACCCTTTTTGTGACTAGAGCTTTGAAGGAACAAATAGAAGTATTTGAAGATTTTAGTTATTGGTGGATGCAAGAAGAAAAATATCGTAGAGTTCCTTACGAGTTGAAGATTGACGACCTTCAATATTGGACACGATTGTGACGGATTGTGGCGATCAGATCTCTTATAGAGTTTGTTTATCAGTTTTATTTACTTAGAACTTGATGATCTTAAATTTTGGTTTGTTTAATTGCTTTTCTAGAATGAACAACAAAACCCTTTGGTGGGGATGCTTTTTGATTAATACATTAATATATTAGTTTTGGAAATTATTGTTGTGTCGTATTTATGTTTCTTTGAATGATTACTTTCATCCCTTCAACTACTGTTCGGCTAATCATAGTTGGGATTTAAGTTTTGGGACTTTGGTCTGAAGTAACCCTAATGTGGAGTTTTGTTCATAGAGTAGAACATTCACGTTATTCGTTGATGATCATGTTCTTAATCTAGAATGTATGTGTAGCCCTAAGCAGTAGTATGCATGGGAATGCAATTATCTCGACGTGACGTCTTGGTATTCATTCTAAGGTTCAATGAATTCTTAAAGTGAAGCTTGGGTAATTTGGCGAGAGGTAGCATAAAGCTTGACAACTATAATAGTTCGAACTAAGAAATTAA
The DNA here is from genome assembly GCA_036897405.1 of Pelargonium myrrhifolium. NCBI lineage: Eukaryota > Viridiplantae > Streptophyta > Magnoliopsida > Geraniales > Geraniaceae > Pelargonium > Pelargonium myrrhifolium. The sequence goes on from JAYMTK010005280.1 coordinate 4,762, forward strand.
GTATTATACATAGACGCATCTCTAAACATACTTGTTTTCATTGATATATTATTCTCTTTTCTCCTTTCCAATCTCTTTTGCTTTACTTGTTATTTTTGCATGATTTTGTGCTTGACAACCACACACTTGCGAACTGATTTACTTTACTGTTCTCTTTATTATTCTGAAAGCTCTTGAATCTATCAACGACTTGTTTTCCTGAGGATCGATATTCGAACTTCCACAAGTCTATATTACTTGAGGCACTAGTACACTTGCTAGTAATTTGCAAGAGGGTTGTATACTACACATCATGCTCCCGAACCTTCTTGAGGCTAGCTCGGAGGACGATGACCCCATAGTCAGTGAGGAACTTCACTTTCTGGTGGTTGCCACTCAGGACCATTTCGAACTCGTCGATGAGGGGACGACCGAAAATGGCGTTGTGATCCGAGGGAATATCGATCACCATGAACTCGTAGGTGTGAGTCTTGTTCTTGTTAGACTAACCCAGAGTCACAGAGAGGGTGACAATTCCTTTGACCATGGTGACGATGTAATTGAAGCCCATGAGGACCCCCTTTGAACTCCTTGAGGGAGTTAGGCTTCAATCCCAACTTGAGGAAGGCATCCCAATAGAGGATGTTCACTTGACTGTTGTTGGCAATGAACACCCTTTCAATATTTTTCCTTGAGATTGCAGCTTTGATGATCAAGGGCTCTTTCCTCATCTCCTTGGGAGCTAGTTCTTCCTCCCGGAAGAAGATGGTCGTGTCCCAGGTCCCCTGGCGTGACTTGGGAAAGGGCTCGACGATGACGTTTTCCATTTTCCTCAAGGCGCAGATTCTTGCGTTGACGTGAGAGATGAAGACCTGAGCGTGGGGAGGTCCACCCTGTTCACGGCTCGGGAGCCCCCAACTCGTTCGTTTTCTCCTCTTCCACTCTTCTGCCCTCGCCCTCCGTCAGCGAGGAATCGTTCGATTTTTTTGGTGGGGAGGAGCTTCTCTTTGGCGTTGGCGAGGACAAAGCAGTCGTTGATTTCATGGCCATGGCACTGGTGGAGGGTGCAATAAACATTCGGGCAATTTCCGCGAATTCTTCCTTCAAAATTCTTAGGCGGGACTAGGTCTCCGCTTAACACCAAATGATCATACACCTTTTGATAGGCGGTGTTGAGAAGGGTGCAATTTTTCACCATGAAGACCTTGCAGGGAGTGAATGGCGGGAAGTCCGTGCGGGGCGGGACGTACTCTCGATCCTGAGGTCACGAGGGCGGGACTTGGTTCTTTTCCCGACAGTTTTTGTTCTGGCTGTCTCTCATTAGATGGCTCATTTCTAGAGAGGGCTTGTTTACCTCCTCAAGCATAACCTCCACTCCGATATGTATGTGCACGGCGACGAGCATTTCTTCCCAAGTTTTTGGAGGAGCGTTTGCAAAGGCGATGTGGAGGTGCTCTGACTTATCGCCTGCTTGGAAGGAGGTCATAATTGTTTTGTTGGTGAGGTCTCTACAATCGTAGATTTCCTTTCGGAATCTTTCCACGTAGTTCGGTAGGCTCTCATTATCCCTCTTATTAACGCTTATGAGGTAAGTCCTTGGCTTGAGGATCTGGCCGAAGGAGATGAAGCGGGCTTAGAATTTTTCCTTGAAGGTCATCCTGGAGGTGATGACCCCGCTTGGGAGTCCCTGGTACCAAGCTTGGGCTTGGCCGATGAGGGTGGAATTAAACGTACGGCAAAATGTGGCGTCACAATTGGTCTGTTGAGCCATTGTGAGCTTGAAGGATGTGATGCAGTCGAGGGAAATGATGAGCTCTTCGTACTTTAGATCCCTCAAGGAAATACGGATGTGCGGATTCAGGGGGACTGCTCGGAGGGCAGCGGTAATGGGGTCGCTCCGAGAAGTGGGACTTGGGCTAGCGGCGAGGCCAGAGCAGAAAGCGAGCTGATTGCGGAGGGTCTACATCTCTTCCTGCAGTTGTTGGATCGCGAGACTATCGTCCCAGATTTCTCGTGCCGGGGAGGTGGCGGTTTCCTCTGCTGTGCGCGGGCGAACAGAGGTCGCCCTAAGTTCACCTCCTCTCATCGACCATGGAGACTCTATTGTGGCCGCGTTGAAATATGAGGCGATCCCATGACAGCTCGGATCAGCTTGTGATCCAGCCACTTCAGACTCCTCATACCCCTCTTTGTTGGAGGAGCAACTTCTCTCTTTCGCGCGACAAGGGGCTCTGGTTTAGATCCGACGCGTATGCTCGGCACGGACATGGGTGGCAGGAGCATCTCGGGAACTGAGATGAGTGTGGATGTTTCCCCGTCCTTGGGAGCCTGGGTGATCATCGCCCACTCAGGTGTCACAATGGTCACGGGGGACTCAGCGTGTCTGCTCGGCATGGGTCACATCTCTTTCTTTCATTGTCTCTCTCGCTGTTGTTAGGGGAGGATGAGGAGGTGGTTCCTGAGCAGCGCGGGTCGCGGATACAACGGGGTCATATACCCTTTACGCAGTTGCTGCTCTCATCAGGGTCGTCATCAGAGCGGTGAAGTTGCCCATGACAGCATTGAAGTCTGCGAGGATGAGGTCCTCAACCGCAAGGACTGGGTCTACAAGAGGATCTTGAGGGGGAGGAGGGGTCGGGTCCCTTCGCCCACGGGACCGCGAATGGGAGCGTGCGACCTGAGAGGCATTCACATTGCCTCTTAGGTTTGGGACGCGTCCCTTTTATTCTTGGATTTCTTCGCGGGTTGAGGTCTCTCTTCCCGTGAGGGGATCGATGCGGCCTTCAGGCCTGTCTTGGGCGGACCCAGTCAATCTCGCTCGGCATCCAGTGGGGATGGTTGCAGGATGAGCTTCGTCAACTTAGCTAGATGCCGGACGACCGCCTTTCTTAGTAGGGGTGATAGCTGCGTGTCTTCCTTGTCGTTTGAGGGTAGGAAAATGTGACTTTCAAACACTTCCCGGTAATGGAACCAAACTGATGCGCCTTGATTTCTCAAAAACCTAAACGCACAAGGAATGATGTCGTTTCTTCCAAAGAGCTTGTGGATGGGCTTTGTAATGTTGAGGCCCGATGCGTAAAGAGTCCAATGGGTTTAGCTAATGGATTTTGCTTATCTAGGGTCTGAAACTTGGAGAACATGGGTCTTCAAGTCTTCTTTTTCAAAACTGAACGTGGGTCTTCGATTTTGGCCTGCAAAACGAACACACCAAAGAATGATAAGACCAGGGGTGATTTTGGGACACTGCCTCGGGCGTGAGAATACGATCTCTTTCCAGAAAACACCGAAAGAAGTTAAAGAGTTTTTAGAGAGAAAGAACTTGTAGAGAGAGAGCCTAAGTTCGGTGAACAGTAAAATCACGAGAATGAGATCCCTTTCTCTTACCTTGAGAAGGGTATTTATAGACTTTACTAGAAGTGTACACATGTCGACACCTGGTGAGGTTGAGGTGAGAGGACCACCAGTTGGGCCCGGGTTGGGGACATGACTCCGTCTCCCCAGTTTTTGTCCCGAGTTCATGGTGATCATGGGGGCGCGACCCGACGTGATACGCATGTGGCTCGTTCAAGTTTACATGGACGAGGTCAGGGAGGAAGATACTTGTGGATGAGGCTAAGCTGTGTGAGACCTTGCAGACGAGGCCGCGTGGACAAGTGTGGGGGTATTGAGGAGGCAGCCTTACTGGGACGAGCATGAGGGAGCGGACCAGTATGGGACTTTGGGGTCCCGGGAGCTGGTTCAAGGGCGCGGGCCAGACTATTGGGCCTTGGAAGCGCGGAAGATGGGCCTCAGGGCCTAATTCTCAAGATTGAGCCCATGAATGGGGCTACACAGCGTTTTGGTGACGGGGTACTCGGGTGCCACATGTTAATCTCTGATTTGTCTTAGGACTTATGTTAATATCTAATTTGTATGGAATTTAGTTCGGGGACACATACGGGAAGGTCGCCAGCATTGACTATTTGGAACTGACGATGGAGGTGTGGTCATTATTTGCTTGATTTGCTATGAGAGAATTTACTTTTGGGTGATTTCTTGGGTGAAATTGGGTTGTCATTAAAAAGGGATTTCAAATTCGAAAAACTCTCATGCAATTATGGAAATTCAAGATTCCGGCAGCTGGAATCTGGAATTTCAAAAAATTTATTTATAAAAAAAAATCTCTCTGTTTTCATAAAGTATCAACTAGAATATCAACATTCATTTCGTTGTATTTTCTCATTAAACATATTGAAGATGATTATGAGAAAAATGTGAGAAAAAATGAAGGTGGGTTGGTGATTTTGTGTGTGTGTGATGAAGAATATAATGAGATGAGAGAGTCAAAGGAGATCACCTTAATTGAAAAAAGGGTTAAACACTTCTGGACTACTTGTACTTTTCCAGATTTTGCGTTTGGCCCTCGGGGCATTTTTTTTAAAAAAAATACCCCTAGACTTGTTGTTTTTGTCTTTTTAGTTCTTTGCTGACGTGGCGATGTCACGGTGGCGATTTCATTGTACGTGTTGGTCACTTCTGGGAGTAGAAGGTTGTCAGGACCAAACGGATAAAAAAAAACGAGTCCATGGGTGTTTTAAGAAAAAACGCCCTAAGTGCTAAATGCAAAACCAGATCAAGTCCAAGGGGTCTAGAAACATTTAACCCTAAAAATACCAAAGGCATGTGGGCCAAGTGGTTAAGCACTTGTGTTTTCCCTTTGAAGTCTCGGGTTCGAGCCTCCTTGCTAGCGGTATGGGGTGAGATTTATGGGTTTATTGGTACTAACAACTAACTTGGGTGACGCCCCCTCTGGGGGTGAGAAACACGGGGCTTTGTAGGCCTGCTGTCCCGTTGTTTATAAAAAAAATAAAAATTTAACCCTAAAAATATTTATAAATGTCATTTGATTAAAAAAATGTTTTAAGAACTCGTGTCTAATCAGTAACAAGAAGAGGTAAAAATTTATCTCGAACCGCTAAATACCCGATACCATACCCTAACTCAACCCAAAATTAGTCGGGTTAGAGTCGGGTAAACTGTAAAATTTAGTTTAAATTATGTCTAAAATATGACCAAGCCCGAAACTTTTTTAGGGTCGGGTTACGGTTCATCAATCCTAACCCGACCCGACTTGACCCTAAATTTGCCCGCCATATTGATATGTACATTTGTGTTAAAACCCACAAACAATAAGGACAAAGGTGTACGCTGGAAGAGAAAAAGATGACCAACACTCATTAGATCAAGTGGTTCAAGACATTTGAATTTTATCCATTAAATCAAGTGGTTTAAGACGCTTGAATTTTCCCTTAGACGTCTCAGGTTCAAATCTCAACAGAACCGTCAAGAGTATTGGTATTGCTGATAAAAAAAAAGAGAGAGAAAAGGATGGATGATATTGGAGTAGGGGTGTGCAAACGGATTTCGGATCCGGATATGGAAATTATCCGGAAATATTTTCCGGATGCGGATGTTCAAAAACTCTTATCAAAGTCCATACATAAAAAACCAGATAATATCCGTATTCATATCCAAAATTATTCCGGATAGCGGATATTATCCAAATATCCAAATTTTTTGCGATCAAGATATATCTTTCAAATAATCAAATAAACATTATAATTAAACA
>JAYMTK010005281.1:0-10347 GCA_036897405.1 Pelargonium myrrhifolium
ATTAATTGGGGGACCAAACTGGTCGATTTTTGATAATTGGGGGACCAAAAAGGTAGTTTAGCCATATATATGTGTGTGTATGTATACATACATAATTTTAAATTGCTTGTAATTGGAAGAGTACTCGGGTTCAATTCTTATTGAACACACTTATGAAAAGATGTGAGAACTTTAACCTGTGACAAACTCTCGAATGAGGATTTTTTTTTTGAAACTCTCGAATGAGGATTAGTATTCAAAATAATTGACCACATTCATATTTTAGAGAGAATAAAAATTAATTAGTGAGAATTGATGCACTCTTAGGGACCGTTTGTTTAATTTTGGAAAGGGAATTGAAATGATATCAATTCAAATTTTTTTGAGTAAAGATAATTATTTTTTAATTCCGCATATGTCATTTCAAAAAAAATAAACCAACACATGAAATATAAATTAAAAAGTACCTAATATGTCATACTTTCCTAAAAATTCACTTGAAATACATAAACAAGCTCAATATATTTCTTTTAAACTATTTTAGTTTAAGAATATTGTGATAATTAATACAAAATTAACTTAATAGAATAAAAAATAGATAACTATTCTGAGACAATTTTGTATAGAGAAAATTTATAATCATTTAAGGACGAATGAAATATTGAGTGCAAAAAAACCTAATTATAATTATTTGTCTCTTGGAGAATGACTCAGTGGTAAACCACAAATCTATCTAGTGAAAGGTTGTGAGTTCGGATCCTATCAAGTTATGTGAAACAAAATTTTGAGTTGAAATGGACGGATTACTCCTTATTTTGTAACTTAACTAATAAAAAAAATAATTATAAATTAATAATAAGCAAACTAATTGATTTTATTTTACGGCCAAATTTTTATTTATGTCATAGAAAAAAGATAAAATTGTCATATCTATGGTCATCAAAATGCACATCATATAACCCAAAATCAGTCATTTTAATTTTTGTTTGACAATTAATTTGAATGATTAATCTTGTATTAGTAATATTTATTTTCAGTTGTGAAAGACAAAGGTGGTGGCGTTAAGATTATAAATTTGAGAACCCAAAATTGATAGATTTGAGTCATATTTTATTCTATTTATTGTTATTTTATGATTAAGTACAAGCAAGGCATGGTCACCATCAACCATATCATATCATGGCATCATCCTTTTACCTCCACGCGCTTTGCTGGAGCGTGGCAACAATTTTCATTAGCTTCAACTTCAACACAACTATTCGGTTCCTCCAACCTTTCTAATTGATTCGTGCGTTATACTCCCTTTATTTTATTACAGGGGTAATTACATGTTATTATTTTATTAGATTCAAATTTATCATGTTATTATTTTAATTTTTTTCTATGTAATTACCCTATTAGATTTAAATTGTGTTTTTATCCATTTTGTCCGTTAATTTGAACGAAATTTGACTATCTCTCAGGATAGTAACGTGATGGAAAAAAAAATCTAACAGGGTAGTAATGTGATGGAAAAAAATCTAACATGGTAGTAACATGATAAACCGGCATCTAAGATGGTAGTAACATGTAATTACCCCTTTTTTATATGTCAATTTAACATATCCAAACATCGATTCCTGTGAGCTGCTCTTATGATCCTAATCCTAAACATTGCTTGTGTTACACGATTTAATACAAACCCGACACCTTTTAAAATTGTTGCTGCACAGTTTTTTACGAACGTAACATGTTTAATAATTGACCGGATTGCATAGTCCAACATGAACGTAAACACATTTAATACGATAATTAAATAGATGGTGTTTACACAAATGACGCGATTTGAATCGATGACATATTTTGCACATAGAACCAAAAGCTTGACACGATATTACTTAGCGTGTTTGACACCTTATCATGATTCATTTACATCGTTTGTGACACACACAACTAATTAATTATATATGTGTGTTTTGGAGGCTCAACACGAACACGACATGATTACAAAATGTGTGAACCCAAAAACGCTAAATTCATGTCGCGTGTCTTGTTACGACACGATCAATCAACACTGTCAACTAAAATTATACATATTGTTGTAATAATGCAAGGGTTAAATGATTTGTCACCCTTGGGTTGACACATTTTTCTAGGTTTAGCTTCATGCCACATCATACAAAACGATGTGTTTCATTATTTTATTTTTACATTATAGACATTCAAAACGAAGCCAGAACGATGTCGTTTTGGCTTTGAATGATGACAAAATGAAACGGTATGATATTGTTGCATGCACATGAGGACTCTGTATGTGACGTGGCGTGACGACATGTTAACAAATGCTGACGTGACATATGAAAATCTACTCTACCGGTTGAGTAAGTTTTTTTTTTTTTTGTGACAAAAATGGTGCAATCGCACCCAGTTCCATTAATTATAATCACCAAAATACAAAGAGAATTAATACATGTATCGATCCTATCTACTATTTCAAGTTTGCGTATACGGCCAACACCCGAGACTGAAGCCACAAACTTATAGCAAAGAGACCCTAATCTCTCAAACCATAGCAACTAAACTACCTTGGCATGAGTGGCTACTATGGCGTGTCGGTCCAACTGACACTTTCTGAACCACACCCCAACTAGGATGTCCGGTGAACTCTCACCTTCTGGACATAGGCTTGTTGAGTTTTCGGGTCCAGGACCGAAACCCGCCCCTACCAGATTACTCCGTAACCCATGTAACTTGACCTGTTGAAGCAAAACCTCCATTCTCCTCATTTTCTTCCTTCACCTCTTCCTCAGACACACCCTCCATTGCCTCCAGAGCCGAGTCTCCAGGCGGCACCGCCCTTTCTCTCTTTGAAGTAGCTATAGTGCGCCCCTCCCGGTGTTCCCGAACCTCCAGCTCCTTTGACCCCTCCGCCGTCCTCTTTAATTTCCCACCACCTTGGCCTGACGTCCTCCACTCCTCTTTCCTGAACCATTTGGCAGCATACCCGTGGTCCGCTTTCTTGTCCAAGGATCGCATGAACTCCCCATATGATGTATCATCTCTCTTGTCACCCTTCTCGTACCTAACCCGACATCTCTTCTCATTGTGCCCCAAGATGCCACAAACAAAGCAAAAGTGAGACAGACGCTCATACTTGAAATACACCCAAGACAAGGACGGTGAACTAGATCTTCAAAGATCTCGAAAACGTTCATACCTTACACCAGTTTCCACAAGGATGCAAGCCTATCACTCACAGTTTTGAAGTTGATATGAGAGTCCGAAATGAACTTAAATATTCTCGAAAATGACACCGTCTCAAATGGAACTCTAATAGAAACCCTAATCTTGTAACCCCTCTAATTTATCCTGTTGACTAAGTTTAATTTATTATAAAAAGGGTCTACAATGACAAAACTCTAATTATAGATTAAATCCAAAAACTGTATATTTACCATTTAACCTATAATGCAATTGGTAAAAACAATTTACTTCCTCTTTTATACACTTAATAAGTCTATTCAAAATGTGAGAAAAAAGAAAATTGAATCAATTTTTACCTTAATTTGAACTAAATTGGTAAAAGTCAAACATTACTTTAGTAAAACACATATCAATTCAAACAAAGCCAGGATTAATAATGAGATATCACTATCATTATTAATCTGTACCAATAATCTTTGCTTAAAAAAATACTATGCGTGAGTGGTTTTTTTTTTTTTGTAATAATCTAATTTGCAAGTTATTCAACAAAAGAGAAAATTTCAAATAATCACGTTTAAGTCAAGTGTGTGCCATTTTTATTTCGTTAATTTAGTTAAGATGACACCAAAGATTAGTGATTGAGAAGTTCTTAATTAATTAATGACACATATTCTCCCACGAAAATGAAAGCTTAACAATCTTACTTAAATATTCCTCATCCAATTCATAACCATTATCTTAAAACTACTAATCATATTTGCAACCCTTAAATAAACACTACTCCAGGAGTGTATATTTTTAAGGGGTTAACCATATTTTGACTTTAGTCTATGTCTTCCAAATTTGCTTTGTGCAGATCTTTTGACTACTATTTTTTTTTTTTACTATCCCCCGTAGCTGGTCAGAACGAGTAACCGGCCATTACGCCAACAAATTGTCATGTCATTATCCATGTTAAATGAGTTTGTCTTTTTTGGACTTGACGAAAATTTGAATTTAGCCCACAACCTCAAATCTTGCTTGCTCTGACCCTCGGACTAGTAAGTTTTTTTATTTTATTTTTTATTACTCTCACCAGGTAACTAATAACCAATCGCCACATCAACACGATGACGCTACGGTTGGTTAAATGTTTTACCCGGTTACGGGGGTGCGAATTAAAGAATTGTATTAGTTCAAAGGTCATATCAAACAAAATTTGAGGTTAAGACTAAAGTTAAAATTTCATCACGTGAAAGGGAGACAAAACAATTTAACTTATTTTCACTACCCTAATCTTTTTTTCAACCTATTCGTCCAATTCTCCACCCGTTAAGTTGTAAAAAGATGAAATTACCCGTCATTTTTTAATTTTTATATTTTAAATAATAATAATAATATTATCTTTAAATAAATAAATAAATAAATAAATAACATAGAACACAACAACGACTTCTTTGTTGGTTCGCCTCAGGCTTCACTGGCGGTGGTCCGCATTACCGTTGCTGCTCGCCTTTGGTCCGCCCCGTCTTCTCTATTGGTCTGCCTCGGGCTTCACCGAAAAATTCGTCTCCATCACTAGAGGCTTAGCTTTGTCTTCACCAGCGAGCTCATCGCCACCACCAGCGGCCTCGGCTTCGTCTTTACCGACGAGCTCAACGCCACCACCAGCATCGAAAGTGGAAGGAACTCCGACGTGTATGCATGTTAGGGTTTTTTTGGATGTGTTTTTGTAAAATTTGGATATGATTTGTTGAATTATTTGGGTTCGATTTTGATGGATTTTGTTAATTTGATTTGGTGGATTTGTTAATTTAATTTTGGGACTGATTATGAGTGTGTGTTTTGTAAAATTTGAATTTGATTTTGGTGAAATATTTGGGTCTGATTTTGTTGGATTTAATTTGTTAATATGATTTTGGGATTGATTATGATGGATTCGTTAATTTGTTTGTGTTCAATTTGTTGGATTTGAATGTATAAATTTTCAGTTTTAAACATCAAAAATGCACTTTTCGGCAATTTTTTGAAGTTTCCGGCGGACATTCATGAACATGTTCTTGAATGTTGAAGAAGAAGGGTAAAATGGTATTTAATAAATTTATAAGGTCATGTGTCATGCACATGATGAGAGAGAGTAATTTTCTGTCAAAATTAACTGATGGAATGAATAAAAATAGTGTAGGGTAGTAAAAAGTATGAAAAAATAGTTTAAGAGTGTTCATCGCAAAAGGTGTCAAATTGAGGGTAGTTAAGTATAATTTTCCTTATGGTTTATAAGTTAGTGAGATCATATTATTTTAACTTGGATCTAAAAGCTGGATTTGAGTCCTTGACATGATTTGTGCTTGCAAGGTGCATTGCTCATGCCGTGATTATTGATTTGAATAAAATTTAAGTTTTCAAAAAAATTTAATATATGTATGATCTTTATTTTCCTTTTGTTTAAAAGGATTTAAGTAGGATAACATGTTATGCTTAATAAATAGCTACTTTGGTAAATAACGTGCTTGTTTAGGAAAGTAGATGGAAAAGAAGGTTGAAGGGGCGACGACTAGCTAGGGTTAAGGTTCCTGTTACTGTGGTGTGGGGTTGTTGATAGGGTGTTTTGACCAATTTCTTATAATAAGTATTTTTCAATTGACAAAATAGCTAATCCATTTAATCTTTGTTGCGACATTGTTGATCTTAGATAGTTTTTTATTAATTTTAGTTTTGAAAAACTTCTATCTGCTGATGCAACAGTTACATGTATTGTTAACATTATTATATATGAAATAAATGCATTTGGAAAATATTTAAGTCTTATTTTGAAATCGAGTACATCAATTGGAGTGTTATTTTCAATGTGTATAATTTCTATTAAAATTCTTAGTTTCTGAAAATAAATCTAAACCATCAATATCTGAAGAATTATCGTGTTTCAATGAATTTTCAAGATTAATACAATATTCTTTTAAATTTTTTTTTCATCTAGTAATTTCAATTTTTGAATGTTAAATAAGAAACCAAAAATATTTTCATACGTTTTAAATTGGTCAAATCTACTTTGACTTGATAAAATAACTTGATCTACAATAAATAATAATAATCAATTCTAAAAGATTATTTAGGGGTTCTTACCGTTTAATTAGTTTCATTCTCAATATTTTCATCATACCGTTTATTTCTACTAATAATATGTTTCTCTTGAAATTTGGGTTCTACATTCATTCCAATAGCAATTTCTTTAGCAGAAATCATGACATTTTCAAATCTATTTTTCCTATATTTTTCAAAAAAAAATAATAAGACTTTTTAATTGTTCAATACAATCATCAATACACACATCTTTTGATTGTAAGTTTTTACTAACTAAATTAATAGCAAACTATATATCATGTCAAATAACTATTCCTAACAAAAACTCAAAATTTTCAAACTCATACGTTGATAAACATTCTTCCCCACTTTTAACTTTAGGATATTCATTAATATCAGACAATATCAATAATGCATCTCTTAAATGTTGAGTTTGAAATCTTATTGCTTTAACACTTTCAATTCTACTTTCCCAACGTGTCTGGGACAATGATTTAAGAGTAAGATTTGGTATATGCTCTTTCAGAATTTTCCAACATTTAGTAGATGAAGAAAATAATGTATAAATACGCTGTATAACTTCAAAAAAAGACATGGCTTTACTACGAGAATTTGTCATATCACAAAGTATCAAATTTAAACTATGGCAACCACATTGAGTATAAAATGCTCTTGGGTTAATATCTTTTTTCTTTTGCACATCTTAATGTTTACCTTTCATATTAGACCGTATCTTTGCCCTCTTAAGTTATTTTAATCAAGTCCGATATTTTTTATTTCATTAACAATAACATCAAAAAAAAAAAAAAACCTTTACCAGTTATGTTATCCACTTCTAAAAATTCTAAAAAATACTCTACTGTTATAGCCGAATTTGATGAAATATTCAAAAATCTTAAAACAACATACATCTTTCCAGTATGGCTTGTATCAAGAGTACAATCAAGTATAATTGAAAAATATTTAGCTTATTTTACCTTTTTAATAATTTATGTTTTGATTTCACATGATAATAACTGTATTATCTCATTTTGTATATTTTGCCCAATGTAATGATTATGAATGTCATTATCTTTTATTCGTCGAATATGTTCTTGTATTATTGGATCGAATTCTACTATCATCTCAATTAAACTTAAGAAGTTTCCATTATTTTCTTGGTTTATTTTTTCTTTTTTTCCACAAATGGCTAAATTATTTTTGCAAAGAGTTTTTACTACAACAATAATTCTTATTAATACATTTCTCCAATGTTCTTTATCTTTATTTATTCTATCTTGAATATGTTTATCAATTGTTTTATTTTTTATCAATCTCATTTCTAATTCAACCCATGCATTCATATTAAATAATATGTTCACTACTCATTTCATGTCTCTTAAGCATAACACTAAGATTTCTCTAATCATTACTACCTTCACTAACTAATTTACTTGTAAATGGAATAACATCAAAATTAATTTACAACAAAAGCAAAATACTTTATCAAAATCTATAGAATAAATTAACCATCTTCTCTCGTAATTTTTCCCATTAGCTAACTTTTGAATATAAAGTGTCAGAGAAAAGTGTCTTGAAAATTCATCTTTCAGAAAATCTATATCATAAATTTTTATTGGACCTTTTTCGACTAATAGATCTCTAAAATATTATCAATATTTTTCCATTGACTTGGATTCTTCAATTTGAGTATCTTGGTTATCGAATAATTGTTTTTCATCTAAAATTTCATTATCACTAGAATTCATAGAATTAATTTTTTAATTTACTAAACATTCACTATTAGGTTATTCTTTATCTTTTTTAGTGGTTGTTACAAATTTATCTAAAGCTTCATTTTGTGATTCTACAAGAGCTTCAACCCTTTTTTTTTTCTTTTTCAATTTTGAGTAACCCGATTGATATTTTCTAGTTGACATTCATAAACAATATAAATTAAAAAACTATTAACTAAATTAAGAAATAATACATTTTTCGTTTGTTTGAATCCTTGAATTAGCACTTTTAATATACAATTAAACCGGATATTGATCAACCAAATTTGCACAAATTAGATAACACAATCAAAATTAAAGTTGAACAATTTTTTTTCCAAATTGTATAATAATTTCAATACACGTTGACACGAAGTAATCATTATGAATTCAAATTAAACAAAGTGAAATTTTACCTATGAAATCTTGTCCTCCTCTTGTAGGTGTAATTGCATTTTTTTAATCTCCAAAAGCAAGAGCAACAATTAAGTAGAGTACATGATTAATAGGCACAATATATTTCTTAGATTAAAAGGGTGAGTCCCTATGAGTTTGCGAGAAACAAAAAAATTGCTGGAATTGGAAGTATAGAGGAGGAGAATACATTGGTTGTTTTACAAATTAGACATACTTATTTATAGTAATAAAAATTAGATAAATTAATAAATTTCAACAACCACCTAAATTTATGTTGGTGATTACTGTAATTAATTAATAAAAATAGGTTTAATTATGAAAAAATGGAAACGAAAGAAGAATTTGAAGAGACTTGCAACTGCAGTTTTTTTATTATTTAATGTTGAGACATTTTTTGTTTTCAAGGGAATTAATTATGGGGCCTTAATTTATAAAAAATGATCAATACATGAAATTGAAGAGTTTTGCTGCAACACATAATTGTTGGTTATGTATTATGATTATTATTATATATATATATGCTGGAAAAAAATTTCAAAATTTTGGGCCTTGTTAAGTAGGGGGCTCAAGCAAGGGCTTTGTGGGCCTCTTGTAGGGGTGTTCAAAAAAACACATTAACCCGCTTTCCGTACTCGTTACCCGCCCACCAAGCACCCGCCCCACTAAACCGCTAAAACTAACGGCTACATACCCCATTTCCGTTAAGCTTAGCGGACGATGACGGTTTCGTCAACCCCGACCTGCCAGGAACTCGCCTGCCCGCTAAGCCTAAACCTAGTAACCCTAATTACCATACTATGTAATCCCCTAACCAAACCTTGCCTCCCTCTCATTCTTCGATCTCTCTCCACGGAGACGTATGAGTTTATTTCTTTCTATGGACTCTCTAACTTCTCTACTCTCTCTCTCATCTTAACTTTTCTAGATTCTTCTCTCACTCTCCATCATCGTTTGATCTTCTCCCTCTCTCATCTTTATTTCTCTTTGATTCTCTCTCGTTTGTTGATCTTCATCTTCTTGACTTCTTCTCCCTGATTATTGCTTTGATTATACCAATTTGTTGTTGATGATTTGAATATTGTTGTTGACTATTGTTCTTTACTTCTTTACTTCTTCAGTCTTGTTTATTCTTTTTGTTCCTTTGGTGTTGTTGTGTTGTGTTGTTAGTGTCAAAACTTTCAAAACTACCATCTCTCTCTCTCTCTCTCTCTCTATAAATATATATATATATATATATGAATCTCTCAAAATATTTGTTTCTTATTGCTTGTTTTTGCGTTTTGCGTTTTGTGTTTGTGATTTGTATTTTGTGTCTTTGTGAACTTGGATCTCTCGATTCTTGCTGGAATCTGAGATGGATTCGAGTTCATCGTGTTCATTTTTAGACTCGTGTGCATCTTCTTCTTCTACAGAAAACGTTTTCATCTGATCAAGTACTTTAAATATGATGATTTGTTGTTCTTGTTTATGCATTTTTTTCTTTATTTCTGGGTTTTCAACTCATTATTGTTGTATTGGGGGGACATACTCTGGAAATCTTGGGTCGATTGTCCTCCATTTCCGTGTCTATGGAAGCAGGGCCGGTCCTACTATTTCTTTGGCCCAGGGCAAAATAAAAATATGGGCCCTTTAAGAATTTTTTTTTATCTTATTACTAAAAAAAATTAAATACAAAATATAGTGCAAATGTGGGCTTTTTAATAAAAAAAACTTATCTTACTATTGAAAAAAACATCCGATACAAAATATAGTGTTTTACACGTGCATTAATAAGGCAAAAAAGTAGAAACAGTTGCACGATAAAAATAAAAGCAATAATTGCACGATAGATCTTCTAGCTCCATGCCTCCATCCAATGATCATCATAAAACTATAGTTTGTCACCTACAAAACAAACAAGCATATTCATGTAAAAATATTTCTTCGACCATTTCTAGATGCAAAATCATTTATA
>JAYMTK010005282.1:0-10346 GCA_036897405.1 Pelargonium myrrhifolium
GGACAGAGGAGTGCCAACAAAGCTTTGCAGCCTTGAAAGAGTACTTAAGCTCTCCTCCCCTTCTAGTACGCCCAATCTCAGGAGAGAAATTGTTCTTATACCTCGCGGTGACAGAACAAGCAATAAGCTCGATGCTGATTAGTAACTGAGAAAGAGCACAAAAGCCTATATACTTTGTTAGCAGCGTACTCAAAGGAGCATAGCAGAGATACCCCGAAAAAGAAAGGTTAGCTTATGGGTTATACGTTACTGCCAAGAGACTCAGACAATACTTCTCAGCACGCACCATAGTGATACTAACCGATCAACCTGCCCGCTCGCTAAGCACTTAAGGAACCCTACATATAAATATCCTACTTCTAACTCTTGAGCACCCCTCCCACTCTTTCGTCTTTCTCATTTTGTCTACCCAGAAACCGTAGTATGTCTTCTTTCTCACTCTCTTTGTCTTAGTGATGTGTTTGTAAAAAATCAATACCTACAGGTTGGAGCATTTACTATTTTTCAGAGCAAAATAATAAAGCATCAACAAACTCATTTTCTTCTAAAGAGAAAAAAAATAATAAAACACATCAAAATTAAAGAAAGAACCCTTACCTGCTCATCAGAGAAGAGGAGAAGAGTGGCCGTGTGGCCCTCACGCCAACGACGACGGATGGTTCTGGAACTTCCGGCAACGGCAACAATAACGGAGATTGAGAAGGGAGTAGGTGGTTGTCTGGGAACACTTCTTAAAAGTCATAGGCCACTTCAAAGTAATTTATAGAAGTCAAATTTGTTTGGTAATTAAAGTAAAAAAAAAAATTGTTTCTGTGTCAAAGTATTAATGAAATTAATTAAAATACATTCTTAAAAATGACTAAAAAGTACGTAGTAAAAAATTAAAAATACAAATCAGAATTCCATTGTTAATACCATTATAACTAGATTTCTAACATGGCGTTGCTCGGGTTATAACTATCATAATAACTTCAATAGTTTGATATTCTACAATTTTTTTTATAATCTTGATTCTTGAATGTAAACTACAATAAGAATAGAAAAACTAAAAAACAACTCTACAATTTTTTTTTTTAAAACCAAATATATTTAATTAGTTTAGCTACACACTATAAAATAGTTCTCCTATTTTAACCAAAGCAAGTTTAAATTAAAAAATATCATATATTTAAGTGAGTATTACCAAATTAGGTGAGTATTACCAATATATGATGTGATACAATAAGAAACCATGGGCAAACTTCTGTTCCATTAGGAAAAAAAGAAAAGAAAAAAAGTAGCAAAATAACTTGTCTATTGTACATATGCATAATTTTATTAAATAATTGAGAGAGAATTTTAAAAAATGTTTAAGAAGGCTTCAACTTCGTACATAATACATATACATGCAAATATATTCTACTCCAATACAAAAATTATACAGTTCTATAGTTATATATTGTCAAAACCAAAATTTGCTTACGTTTTATAATGAATAAAGTACCCATTTATTCCTTAAACTATTCAAAATAAATTAAAATGATTCGTGTACTTCATTTTAATACAAAATGGTACTTGCAATATCTAAAAGTGAACTGAAATGATCTATGCTGTCTAATTCCATAAAATACCGACATTAAGTGCCTATGTGGCCTTTTTTATTCATTTTTCAATTTATTTTTAATTCAAAAAATTGACATATCAACTACATATCACCTCCACATTCTCACCTCACCTCCATCTTCTTCTTCCTCCCACTACAAGAAAATCAAGTTTATGTGACAGATAAATTCCGTCACGAAAAGTCTGATTTGTCGCCAAAAGCTCAAAATTGACCGTCCACAAAAAAACCGTCGCGGAAAGTCAAATCTGTGCGACGGTAGTATGTAGTCGCAATAGCTTTGTTTGGAGCGACAAAAAGTTTGTCACCCAAAGTAAAATTATTTTTTCGCACAAACTTGTTGTCGCGGAAAGTTTAAGGGTTTAGGAGACAAACTTGCTCTCACCCAAAGTTTAAAGGTTTGGAAGACAAACTTGTTGTCACCAAATATACTGGTGTTGGGAATACAACTTGGCACTTTCGGTGACAGAATATCTGTCACGGAAAGTAGATTTTTAGTTTTTATATAATTTCTCCTCTCTACAATCAATCAAAATAAACAATTCATGTACTACAACCAATCCAAATAAACAATTCATCTATCCAACATACCAAAGTTCTATAACCAATCCAAATAAACAATTCATATGTCCAACATACCAAAGTATTAGTGTTTGCCAAAAAAAGTTTACAAAAGTATATAGTTGTTAAACATTTTAATTGTACCCTAAAAACAAACAATTGTTTGTATTAACCCTTGTGTGATGTTATAAAATCCTTTAACATGTCTTTCATCACGATCATACTAGAAAACAACTACACAAGCTTCTTGTAATAGTGTATATAGATATTACAAATAAAGAAGCTAACTGTTGTTTTCTTAACCACAAAGCTGAGCTTTTACATTGACTGCTGAGTGTTTATATAACTATGTCTATACATAAAGAGGAGGAGGAGGAGGAGGAGGAGGTAATTGTGCATGGAGATAGCTATAGTGCTTCAGTAACAAGTCATACATACAATACAGGTTACAATTTTATTTTTAAAGAAGCTAACAGATAGATCAAAACGAGAGTTTGACATATAATTATGTAATTCAAATCAAATGTAATCATACAAAATAGAATTACATGAAACAAAGCAGACTTTACCATCTCCTTTTGCTTAAACTTACAGCTCTTATTGTTCTACACCAAAATTAATCAAGAGAAAAAACATATTGATGCCTTAAAGGCTGCAGAGCAATCACCTAATCCAAGCAATACTGACATGCTTATTGTTCTACATGACATAAACAAAACAAGAATCATAGCCACATTTGATCAACCAATAGTGTTCACTGCTTCCCAAAATAAATTCTTAGGAATGCCGTGATTTCTAAAATTGTCTAGTTCCATTCACAGCAGGAGGTGGCAATAAGAAGTGGATTTGTGAGCCACCTTAGGCTAATAAAGATACCATCAAAGGCTAATAAATTAGGATGCAATTATTACTAAAAACCATCACTGCTAACAACTAGATTTAAAATGAATAACTTACATTATAATAAAAAAACTTGATGAAATGATTACCTTAGAAGCTTGCTGAAATAAAAAGCTGGTCTGCTCCATCCCACTAATCTAAGTATGTAGTAAATATAAAAAAATTAGAAAAATGAGCACTAATAACCAAACAGGTGGGAAAAATTGGAGATCATTCTTACCAAGTTAATGTCAGTAAATACTATTGTTCCCGCTGCAGTTTCCCCATACTTTCCTTCTGAAGAAGACGATTTATCAGAAGGCAAAAACCAGCCATCAATTCGAGCAAAATCACGTAGACCAAGTTGTCGGAATAGAATAGATGCTCCTTCTCGGATACTTTCTATTACTTCTAAAGGAAAACGAGGCGGCGTGTGATAAGCAACCTGTGCAGTTATGCATAGACTTCTCAAAATTAGATAGACAAATAGAAACATGAAATGATGAAATGTACATTCATATTTCATAGTAATAAAACTTAATTTACATGGATAATGTTTGGATGCATACTGTTGTACCTGCTGAGTTGGAAGATACTTCCTTCGATAATTGAAAATGGCATCTTTTTCTCTTATATCAGTACTGCCACGGAATTGTAGCTCTACCTGATCATTTCGGCGAAACATTAAATTAAAAATAATCACAAGGCACTAGTGAAACTATAGGCCATGTATCAATATCAGTTTTGCAAGGTAAAGATAGTGTCGCTACAAGTTGGCTGTGATATTTCATAATTTGAACAAATTATATCTACTTGCATAATAATCGAACTTCTTACTCAGTACGTATTATAGACAACATTTCACTGTGACATATGTATGAGCTTACTAGCTTTGAAAGTTCAACTAATGACCATTCAGGATTCGTGGTAAGACTTTGTGGAGTAGTACTATTATATTTGTCAAAAATCATATTTTTCTTCTGAATGAGTTCTAAATTTATGTAACATTAACTAATAACAACCCTTCGAGGGTTAAATTACACAATAAACCTAAAGAAAATAGGCCTCATACCTCAGTTGGCAATAGTACTACAGGATGGCAGTCCAAACCAGAACCCACATCAAGAACAATGGCAGTAAATTCACTCCCTCCTTCAAGGAATAGTTCAACAAGGACTTTATCATCGATTCCCTAAAAAAAAAAAGCACAAATCTGATAAAAATAACATTTAGTACCAAAAGACTTCTGTATGAACCTTTGGTTTACAGAACTTATAAGCCATATTTTAACAAATTGTTGATTTCAGAAACATGATCTAGGCTAGACTGCTTTTTCTGCAGCTAAATCCCCATACTCTCCTTCACAAAATTACCTCTATAATAAGTTCCTTCGCTTTGTTAAGAGAATCAGCCACACCATATGCAACAGTTACGCCAATGCTGGATCCTGCCACTGTTGGTTTTACCTGAGATATTGTACATAACAAAGAAGTTCAACTTAAAAAATAAAAATAAAAAACTACAACCTCACTGTTTCTGCCATTACTTATAAACACTACAACAGATGAGCCTTACCACAACTTTCCCTGATTCAGGGTCCAGTTGGTTCCTTGCAAACCACTCAGAGAGTTCAAATTCTTCTACTTCAGTTCCCTAAACGTCATTTGAAGAGCCATCAGACAATCATAATTGTACGGCTTAACAAGTAATTGCAGAAAAATGCGCAGCACGGCAAGTGCATCAAAATAAAAGCCTAGATTATCCGATAAGAGATCGTATAGGTAACAAAATATTATGATATATTAAGGTCAAATATGGAATCTAACTATTTAAGTACAAGAGAATGACTGAAAAAATTATATGGGGGCTTTATATTTGAGAAGCACTACCAGTATATAAAAAATGAATAAAGTAATGAAAAGATAGTTTGAAGTCATTCCAGGATTGGGAAACAGAAGACAAAATAATTTTACAGTGAAAAGAATGACCAGTAAAGACCATAGATATTAGATAGAATACAATTATAAATGCCACCATAATCTAACTATCTAAAACTATGACAGTTCCCTAGTCACTAGAAACACTAACCATCAAAATTGTTGAGAATCATCCGTGAAGTAAAAACAAGTCGACCTTTTATGATATGAAGTATGAACATCTATTGATGCTGCTCAATATCTTACAAAAACCTTTCCAAAAGTTCCACAGAAATGTGATTCAAACATAGATGAGATAACAGAAACTGATATATAGCATATGCATAACATAGTTGAGAGCAGTACCTGTACTAAGAAATTAGGCACAGTTAGAAATCCATGTTTGTTGAGTTCCAATGAGGCGTTGTACTGTCAATATTTGAAGATATAAATTGGTTAGAATCTTCTAACCGATCAAATCAAGGAACTTTGAAGTAGAGCATTCCCTGCGTTGATTGACTATGATATTTAGACACCATCCTTTGAGGACTGAAGAATGTACCAAAGGTCAAATTTTAAGCCATCAAATTTTACTGACCTCTAAGATGATGCAAAACCTAATACACAAGAGTTTGAGAAAATATTTTTGCTAAGGGGACAAACTATTCATGTTTAGACTTTCTAGCTCTTATATTGTGCCGGTAAGTGCAAGTAATTTATGGCAATTTAGAATTCAGGACCTGAGCATCAGGCTCAGGTTCTGAACCTAGCATTACAGATGAGAACTACACATTTTGCGTGATATTTGAGAACCAATGATATAATGTTAGAATGCAGATACTAAGCAAAAGAGTCAAGATAAGATTTTCTTTACCTTGTCAAATGCTTGGCGACACGCACTTGATACAGTGCCAACAAATGGAATTTTATATTTTTCCAACAACTCCTGAAAAGTCCATCAAAAAACAAAATTCATCTTAGTTCTGCCACGTTAAGAGTCATCAATAATATCTAATGATATGTTTCTCATGGTGTATGAGTATGACTTCATCAAGGATGATACTTTTACTGCACCTGAATTCCACCATCTTCCCCGAATCGACCATGTATGGCAGGGAATACTATGTCCACAGACTCGGCAAGGTGTTCTGCAAAGTCAGACAAAGACTGAAAACTTTGGGCGAGGCTGCACAAACAGAAAGTTAGCGATCTTAGGTTCTTCACATTTTCAGTTATAATGCCCGAAATAAGAATGAAGTTCAGAAGGGTAGCTTACCTTTCAAGCTTAAAATCAAAATCCGCAGGAGTGTTTGAATATACCTGTAAATTAGATACAGGAAAAAATTACAAGCTCATAGTTCTTTTCTCATGAATATACATATGTAGTTCTGGTATGATTCAGCAATGTATGCAAAGAAAAAGCCACAAGTGATTCTGTAAGATCTACGTGAACTGACATAAACTATCCCACTAAAAGATTCCAGATCAAAACTTGGATTCTTTGAAAGAGAAGGCTAGTCAAAAACTAGCTTTAACTGAAATAAATGAGCTTAAACAGACAAGCATAAAATCCAAGATTAAGAAAGACAGCTATGTTATCAGAAAATGATAAGAGTCCAAATTACATGGACTGGGCAACTGAAACATCACAGGAACATACATTTTTGTCCACATTGACAGCATAAAACACTTAAACCTCACAACTTGTGGTTCCACAAACACTAAAAAAGACCAAGACTCATAGCCAAGCAACCACAGAGATGTATATACACAAGCTGAGCCGCATCCAATTTGTGTTCCAGAAAACTAATTAAAGTTTTTCCCCATATCCAATCCTAAGATAACAGTACACAACAAATTGCTATTAACATATTCATGAACCTTCCTTGTAGTAACTACTTTACCCAACTTAGCAGCATTATAAAGGCAAATAGAAACAATATAAATATAAGATGAGAATATTTTCCAAACCTGGGCAGATGATATGGCAAATGCATTCATATCAGAATCAATGTAATAGCAGCTGACATCCAAATTACCTCCCTGCTAGGCATCAACCAAAAAAACCTACTTAATTAATTAAACAAACATAAATATCAGTTTAATTGTTTGTAATTGTTTCCATATCCTCAATCAAAACAGTAAAAAAAATCTAACTAGATTGAATTACACATTTATTACCTGTATGTGATCAAGAACTGATCGGGCTGAATTGAGCGAAATTCCACGCTCGGCCGAGGGGCCTCCGCAGATGAGACCAACTCGAAGAGCCCTGTTTTCCTCTTCTACAATCTCTGCCACTCGATCACGCACAACAACATCAGTAGTTGCGGCTCGAACAACTAAGCCTCCACATTTTGAAGCTAACAGGGAAGAGGTCCTCAAATTCGAGTCGAAGAAGCTCAAGAGCCTCGCCGGAGAGCAAACAGGCGAGTAGCGAGCGGAGGGAAAGGAAGTTCTCAGTCCGACGGAGTCGCAGCGGCGGCCGCGAATCAGGGAGTGGGTGGCAGAGAACGCCAGCGAGGCCATGGAGAAAGTAGAGGTGAAGAATTAGGAGAAAGCGTAGCAGAGGAGATGGAGATGGATCGACCAATGGTGGTGCTATGTGATGGTATATAGCAGCGAGGACAGTGAGTGTGGTCATGGCCATTTTGACACTCTTTTCCTTTCTTAATTTGTTGTTTTTTTAACTTTCTCAGTTGATTGTAAATAGAAAGGAAGTGTATTTTATTTTAGACGGCAGGTCACAGGTGAGGTGAGTCTATCTTCTTCCTTGGCGTATGCGGATGCGGCTCGTCTTTTTCTCTTGGATTTCTTTAAAATAATTAACGAAATCAGATTAATTTTGTGGGCGCATAGTTTTTCTTTTTCTCCAATCATTTTTATCATGTAAATTTTCATATTGGCTCAGATAACCCGCATAATTCAGTGCATTTGTGTCTTAAAAATGAAATTCGACTCAAATCCAGTTGAACTAGAGTACTTCAGCTCCAATTTCGTTTAGAAATCAACCTGAACCCAAAACACAAAACCCAATTTGTTAGTTAGAGACTGGTTGGGTGATTTGGTAATTGAATAAGTGTTATTTGAGAATATTGGAGTGGAGTGGCCGGCCCAAAAACGACAATTTTTGGAGTTGCTCGGTCAATTTGACATAATTTCAGCGTAGTTTATGAAGATTCTACCTAACCTCATATAAGAATTTGAAAAGGGATCTGGCTCTTAACTTTGTCCACAGTATAAGCTGACTTGTACCAGACCACAAAATGGACAAATCCAATCCAACGCAGCCCAAAAACAAAATTTAATAATTATTGTATAGTGGAAAGAAATGTGCCCAAAGTGTTTTTTTTTTTTTTAATAAAAAAAATGGTGATTTTGTGATTGTGAATGGGCTTTGTGACACTTAGGCCTCTGGAAGGAGGTGGGTCTTGATCTTGCAATAGAAGTAAGAGAAGGACTAAAAGTGTCCCAACCAACAAGCTAGCCTATCTTATAAGATGTATCTTTTGAGACATACCTAAAAGGCTAGAACTCACCTCGCCTCACTCAAAATGGGCCTTACTACTAGTGGCCCATTCAAATTTCAAGTTCATTAATTTGGGCTTGAAGTTTTTTCTCTCTCTCTCTATATACACAGTACTTAATATTTGTAATTTTCTAAAATATTTTTGATTCATTCAAATTTAAATTGTTTGCATTTATATGTGTATATTGTGTTTGACTAGCATGAAAAGGGTCAATATTTTCTTTTGAAGGCGAGAGTTTAGGACGCCTCGCAAATTTAGTTCTCTTGTTAAGTAATAAGTGGTACCATAGCAAACTCGGAAGTGTAGCAAAACATTGTGGCGCATGTGGCAGATTCGAATGGTTCGTGTAACATGCACTTTCATGATAGATTTACGAAAAGAAAATATGAGGTCAAGTATGAATGTGACGAATCCATAAAGGAGTTGTGTAGAGACGGACGTTTATGCTACATTGGGGGAGTGTTGAAGAGTTGTTGTCACGTGCCTTTCTGGAATGTCCAGGGGGTGCAGATAACAGTTTGCATTTGATGCACCATGAAAGGATAGAGTATGTTGAGGTACATCTAGACTGACGTAAGGAAACAAAAATATCACTATACTCCACAACGAGGGCGTATGTGGATTGAGTGGAGAAGAAGGAAACGTCCTAAAAGAGCAAGCCTCTCCTAGGCACTTTATGAGTAGTTTTCGTCATGCAAACACTTTTATACTCGCGATATGAATATTGATCAATGCTCATTAATGTTGTAGGTATAACCTCGTTTGTTCTTATGTGTGTTTATTGCGCTTGACTCTCATAAAACAGATATGTTACTCCCTCTGAAAAAAAGAAGTTTAGGATGTCGCGCCAAGCCAAATCTTATCGAGTGACATTTAGCTAGACATTTGAGTTTGAAAAGAAAAATAAAATATGTGGAAGGGAAGTGATTTAATTTAATTCTTGGACACAAGGGAACAAGAAAATATATCCAGCACATCAATGGAATGACAATCTCTAAAAAAAGTCTAATTGATATGATCATAATTAATTAAGCAGCATAACATGACACTTGTTGAACGTTATTTTGATAAAGTGTGATAGCCTAAATAGATATGGCCACAACAATGTGCCTTGGTTTCAACCCTTTTGTCAAATCTTTTGATACATACTACTACTACTACTGCATCATATTTCCAATTAAGATTAGGATGAAATTAGATTGATGGTCTTGAAATACTGTGTACTCACATGTTTTATACGCAATTCAGATAAGTCATCAGAAACGTAGATTCTAATGTCAGCTTCTTTAAAAATAAAATTACTCTTATATACTTTGGCTGCGTTTGAATTACAATTTTAATGGAAATGAAAATGAGAATTATTCTCGTTACTATTCCTTTCATTCTCATTTTCATTCGCATTCCCATGTAAACGTGTTTGGATTAATCAAAAAATGAGAATGAAATATTTTCATTTCATTTGCTACTTTTTTCTCTTTTTTAATATGTTTTTACTGGTGATATTTATAAAAAGTCAAACAATAATGTAAAAAATTCTAAAAGTTGTCCCGTGAAGGCACACTGAAATTAAAAAAAAAAAATCAAAAACTCAACATTGTTCGTAACGATTCAACTTATTGAAAGATTGTATAGTTATATTCAACAGTATAAACCACTTGTAGTTATGTGCATAACGTGAAAAGTTTCATGTATTTATTTTTAATTATCTCAAAAAAATATTTGTCATTTAAACAATTTATAAACGTTACATAAATATATATAAAATAAAAAATAAAAACAATATTCGGGAATAAAATAACTAAAATTTCTCATGAATGTGCATTATTTTGTGAAAGAGTTCGTAACTGTATTTTTTTTTTT
>JAYMTK010005283.1:0-10346 GCA_036897405.1 Pelargonium myrrhifolium
GCTTCGCGCTTAAGCCCCAAAGGACCTTTGCGCTTCAAGTGCGCTTTGCGCTTTTTAAAACACTGATGTCCGATACGAAACACGTTTGCACATTAGTTTATACTTTATGAACATGCATGGCACCTTGGATGTTTCCACTTTTAGCTTGAAGATAAATTTCAGAAATGATACAAGGGTTCACCAGTTCGGAGTAGGCTCATGTATGCATGGTAGTTATAGAAGAATAGTAGGTCCAACATAAGTGGATTATTTGTACCTTAAAAATTTGATTAGCCTCAAGAGCCTTATTCTTAGGAGTACCATTAATGTCCCACAAGCAAATTTGAGCATCATCAGAACCACTCAGTAAATGACCTTGCTTGAACTTACTCCATGATAAACCATATCCTTCAGTGCTGTGGCCCCTCAACCTCAAAGCAGGACTGCAAGCACCATCTAGAGGAGGTTTAGATGGGTGTTTGCTATAATCAAAAACATAAACTTCCGCACTAACTGTTTTTGTGGCAATAATAAATGGGTTCTGAGGCATATAACGAGCCCGGTTAACCTCTCCATCGTGATTTATTTGCTGGATTATTTGTACCTGCAAACATAGAGTTGTGTATTAAATCCTAGGGATAAGAGAAGATCAACATAAAACACCCATCACATCAAAGAACACCTACAGGCTTCATAACATACCATTGCATCAAAAAGCATTAAAAATCAATTTCATGAAAATATGCTAAAAATCATGTGGGATTCAAATTACAAAGATATCACATAAAATAAATGTAACGAAGATAAGTACAGAAACAAACAGACATACATTAGACTACACAAACTTTCACCTATACAAGAATCTGAATTCACCAATTATATCCATATCTATCAAAATTTTATGTTCTGCAATTCAATTCAAATGGATAACAACTCAAATCGTTTCACAAATATAACCAGACATATATCATATATAAATCGTGCAACTCAAGAATCTAATTAGTGAATCATGATTAATTCGCAATCCAATTCCTAGTTGGTTCTGCCAAACCTAAATACAAGTTGAAAAATGAATTAACAAAAAGTATGTCAGTGTTGCTGTTCAAATTCTTTTTTCAAATAATAATAATAATGAGACAAGTAGACGCCATTTAGTTGTTTTAATTTTAAATCTATTGTTAGTACATGTTGATCCTTGATTTCTGAGTGACGCTTGATTTCACTCCTCGTAGAGCTGCTACAGAGGCAATTGTTATTTTTTACTCATTTATTCAGAGTGGATATTTTTGTTTTATTTCATTTTCCTACAAATGTTGGGTTAAGAACTTGGTAACATTTCTTTTCTGCTTTTATTTTAGGTTTCTTAATAGTTTCCTTAATTTACATTTTCTTCTACCTAAGTTGAACAAGGAAACTTAGAACTAGAAAAACTTAATAGTTAATGTTATACGTATATGATGGACTTTCAGTTTATAAAGCTTTAACGTTATTCGCATATAAGGAGTAATGAATTAATGATTTCAATTTGAATCTCTTTTTTTAAGCATGTCAGGCTAATGTTTACTGGATATTTATAAGATTTTAAGCTAATCTTAGATTCACAGTTCAATTTATTTCACAAATCACAAAAATGGTATCTCCATTTAACGACTAAGCCTACAGCCATAAATGCAACCGATAGATTGTTATGGGCCACAGTAATTTTCCGGTAGTTATACCAATCTAGGTTTAAATCTTACAAAGGAATACTTGCAACACAAATGAACTACAGGCATGCAGTGACCATCTAATATGATCCCAACCATCCTCATTCATCCATTGAGAAATGCTTTAGTGGTTGCTGTTGATGGTAGTGAGTTTCACATGAGAAAAGACTTCATTTTGAAGAATGAGATTTAACTGAGCTTTTCCCCCAGCATCAAATCATATCATATTCATACCCTAAAT
Organism: Pelargonium myrrhifolium; assembly: GCA_036897405.1. Taxonomy (NCBI): domain Eukaryota; kingdom Viridiplantae; phylum Streptophyta; class Magnoliopsida; order Geraniales; family Geraniaceae; genus Pelargonium; species Pelargonium myrrhifolium. Next base: position 1,927 of record JAYMTK010005283.1, read on the forward strand.
TTTTGTTATTTGTCCATCAGAAGATGATAGACCCGCCTACATTCAGTCAATTATACTCACAGTTTCAGAAAACAAATCAAAGCCCTAAATCAGCTGAATCCCTAATTTTGAAACTTGAAACCTTGATTTGAAAAAATAAATAACAAAAGGCCCAACAAGAGATACCTTGCCATTAGCGCAGCCAAACCCTCCAACATCAGCACGATCGTCGTCGTAATGGCGTGCATCATTCTCAGCATCCTCAAGAGGAAGCTGGACCTGAGCGAGCATGAGGTAATTGGGCTCGTTCTCGGAGGTGTGGGTGCCGAGAATCATCTTCTGGACGGAGTAGTCCTTGCCGGGAGGCTCCTCGCGGTCGGGAAGCCACTCGACGGTGAGGGAGGGCCACTCGAGGGCGTGGGTGATGACCAGATCGTACAAGAACGGGGTGTTCTTCTTCCATATCTTGTACTCTTCGTTGATGAGCCTCTCCTCTATCTCTCCCCTCATCTCCTCCTCGTCTTTGCCCATCCTAATCCAATCCTGCTGCTTCTGTTGAGCTCAAGCTTCCTCGGATTTTCTCTGGTTCCCTTCCCGCCAAGTTTGGAAGTGAAGAAGAGTTAAAAACCCTAGCACAAGCAGAAGCAAGAATTGGTACTCAGTACTCACTCACTCACTCACTCACTCATTCACTCACTTCACTGGACTTGTTGTACAGAATAAATCTAAGCCCAGGTTCTCATTTCTGAGCTTTTTCTTATATACTGTGGATCCTCCGGGACCCTAAGGTTGCGTTTGAGAACATGGATTTGATTTGAAATTCGTCATTTGAAATATTGTATTTCAAATACAAATATAACGTATGGACAATCATAACATTTCAAATGACAAGATAGAAGCTGTCATTTGAAATCTCATGTTCTAAGCATGTTTTGAATGTCATTGTATTTAACTCAAATCCAAATCTAAATTCTTGAAGTTCTCAAACACCTCATTTGGCCCAAATCCAACATTTCAAATGAAATGCTGGTTCTGAAACACACCATTAGAATTGCTAATTTTTCACCAACTTCTTCAAACAGAAAAAAACGACGTCTCTCTTGAATGTCATGTGTCTGCCACATGACCTACAAATTTCCAATACCCAATAGGCCAATTCTGGTGTCCTGGTAAGAGGTGGCAAGAACGTATGATCGGGTCTGGGGTCGAATTGAAAACACTCTAACCCTAACTCGACCCTATAGGATTTTCAAGTAGGTTGGGTTAGGATCAAACAACAAATTTTAGGCATAAAATAGCGGATATACTCGACTCGGAAATTGCGCACTATTACCCGCCTCGCATTTTTTAGGGTTGAAAAAATCAAAATCGAACTCGATATCTTTGGAGTTAGTTACGGATATCTGCAGGTACGAGTCCATTTTACCAGCTTTAGTCATGTTGTTCTTACTTGGATTCATCTTGTATATCTTATTTGAATTCCCAATATTTTGATTTCTAATGTCATTGGGGTTGTCAGTTTTCTTCCTAATATTCTTGAGAATATAAGGCTATATTTGGTACACATGAATGAGTAGAAAACTCATTTTTTAAAGTAAGTTCATTCTACATTTTTTTTTTTTAACTCATTCCTTATGAGGTTAACCTAGAATAAAATTAAGTAGATTAAATTACGATAATACTCTTACCTTCAATTTAAAGTTTAAATGATATTAATCTTTCTAATCAAATGAAGTTTGCAATATGCTAGTATGTGTTTTGGAATGTGGAAACATATTTTAGAAACTTGCAAATGTTACGTTTTTTTTTTGAACATAGACTATTATTTATATTTTATTTAAATACTTGTAGAATAGTCGGGATCTTTTTATTTTAATCAATATTTGGTTTTAATAGCATGAATGTGATGATAATTTTTGTGTTTTAGATACGTATATGACTATCAATCTTGATATGCAAACATTATTTATTTATTTATTTATTATGTGTTTTATAAAAGTATTAGAATCATTTGTTGTGAAATTTAATTTTGAGGAATGCTCATGTTTATGGGTATTTTGGTAAAATTGATAAACAATCATTGTGATATATAAAACAATTATACCAAACATTGGAATAAGTATTCTGGCTATAATATAAAAAAATTTCTAAGTCTGTACCAAACATGCATTTTGGAATGACTATTCAAGTTGGAAAAGCATTCAGCCTAGAATAGTTATTCCATTACATTCTTTTCCTGCGTACCAAACGCACCCTAAGAGTACAAGGCTAAACAAATTCAAGATAAAATCAATTAAATTAATTTCAACCAAAATCATTCAAATATATGGTTTGGGTAACACTTGAATCTATGTCAAATAGATTATATTCATTTTTTTGAAATAAAATAGATTATATTAAATCCATGAATGTTTATATTTGAGGAGGCGATATTAACAGATGTTGTTTTTACTAGTTTAACAATTTAAACCTCCCTCATTATTTTTTTTATTCGCTTATTGTGGCTTGGCCTCAACGCTCACCAGGGGCAAGAGGGTTAGGCTTTTTAGGAACGACAATTTCGCTTAGAGGATAAGGGAAGAAGATAAGGGTATAGGGAATCCATTTCATCGCCCACGATGGTCAATAGGAGTGGGAATGGGTTATCTATGGAGTGTTTTTAAGGAGGGGTGGTATGGAAGATAGGGCATCACGAAATCGAATCAGGGAAGAAAAAAAGGAGAGAGAAATGATAGAGAGGGTGTTGGGAAACGAAGTGGGATTAGGGTTTCGAGGGCAATCGGGAAATGGAGGAAAAGAATGAGGGGCGAAAATGGCGGATCGGAGGTACTGCAGTTGGAGAAGGGGGGTTGATGCAGAGGTTAGCGGCGTTGGAGAAGCGCAAGGCGGAGGAGGCGGATCCGAGCTCTCAAATCCGCATGATTGAATGAAGAGATATCTAACCGGTTACACGGAATGAGGTTGGTTCCGAGTTGAACCGGGAGGAAGGGAGATCCTCGCTCAACTGCAACCAGTTGAAGACAAAAGGTGTATGTTGGACAGTGATCTTTGCTACAATGGTCTCCTAATATGACCAAAAAATTGTGGGACACTTAGTATGAGTATCGATTACTTTATTTTTTATTTTCATTCAGATGATGTTGGATACCTCCAGATGTTAAATAGGTCAGTTATAGTTAGATTTCACGGACGTCAGCTCTTGAAAGCTTCTGGTATGTCTGGCCTCCTTAGATATTTGGGTTCCAAACGCAAGTATGCGATATTAGTTTCTTTATTTTCTACTCATTGTACTCAGTTTATTGGTTTCGTTTTGATGTTTGTACCCCTTAGGCATGGACATTTTTGATAATAAAATTGGTCGTTTTTCATATAAAAAAAAACCTCCCTCATTATATCAACTTCTTTGTCATTTCACATCTCATTAATTATGTGTAAAACATATATTATAATAGGTCAAATTGCATATCATTTCCATGAACTACGTACTTTTTTCTTTTGATCAATTGAGCTACACAATAAGGGATAGTTTGCCCCCTTTAACCTTAAATCTTGCTATATATCATCAGCAAATAGGCTCGAACTTAAGACCTCAAAGAGAACCTAAAGTGTTTAAACCACTTGGTTCAACATGTCTTGGTGAACTACATGCATTTGACACTTAATTACTTTATTTTTAAAATTTAATTTTCGACTACCCTGAATTTTTTAAAACTCTTTATATCAATAACATTGTTAGTTTGGTAATGAAATGACTAAAATGCATTGTTATTCACTAACCCTAAAATATATTGCCCTTAACTTATTTGCACATCTCAATTTATCTTTTCCCCCTTTCTCTTGAGCACATGGCCATTATGGTGACGATGCTCCGCGTCGGCATCGCTACTTCGCCAGCAAGCAGCAACCACGACCGTGAATGAAAGAGAAAGTTGGAGCGCAAGGCCATCGTGGCGACGATGGCTCCGGGTCGGCATCACTACTCTGCTAGCAAGCAACAACCACGACCACGGACATAAGAGAAAGTCGAAGCACACGGGCTATGACATCCACTTAGATTGCGAGATTCGTGCAAGACGCACCAGATCTTATCGAAGCAATTCATTCCGCCTCTTCGTGCTTCGCTACCGCCATTTGTTTGCTTTTCCCCCGTCGTTCGCATCTTGCAAATACAATGTTCATCTCGCAACCACAGTCGTCAACCTTCAAATCTTGTCGTGAAGGCCATTAGAAGAGTCGTCGCTTCCTTCTCCCAACCACTTAGCTAGGTTTTCCACCTTATTTAAAATGGGGAACGACTTATCATAATGATGAAGCAATTCCTAATGTATCCCTCAAGTTGGACTGAATTGGTTTGATTGAAACTTTATCATCACCATGCCCCTAACTTTGAATTCAACATACTATCTTTTCTTTTTTATCCACTTATTCATTATCATAGTTGTCAATCAAGGTAAGAACGTGTTAGAGTTCCAAAAAAAAAAAAGGTAACAACGTGCTATAGTTGTTTGCTCTTATCAGGACTCAACAATTTGAAAGGTTGTTGGGTTGCTCTTTCTGTAGCCATACTTTAGTATATGGGGAATGAGTGATTGGTGTTTCGTTTCTACTCAAAAAGATTTTTGTTAATTGCTTCTCTTCTTTTCAAGTTATGAGAATTGGGTGACATCTAATGACTTTTCTCACTCTTTTTAGTTGGTACTCACAAAGTGTCTAAAGTATAACTCTAATGGCCATCAGTTTGAAGATAAAATTTTGTGGAGAAGTGCATCTCAAATCCCATGAGGCAAAATAGTTGAGTCCAAAATTTGCAGTGAAACGTGAGTCTCTTTCACTACATGCTTGAAGAAAAGTCTTGTTGCTTCCTCTGATTTGGAATCCTTGGCTGTCATAATGAAAGTATCATACTTATAAAAATAATTACAACGAACGTTATAATTCCACATCCTTCGAATTTGGAAACACTTAAAGTTTCCGGGTGAAAGCAATTTTTTTTATAAAAATTTCCACATTAACTCTTTAAATAATTTCCATACAAAATCATTAATTGATGAATACAACAATAATTTCAACTTCATATTGATGATACCCAAAATTCTATAACAAAAGCGATCAATCAATGAGTGAATGACACGTGACCTCAAGGTTTACATCAAAACTTAAGGTAAAAATGAATCACAAGTCTGGAGACCAAGCTGTTTGGAAAATTTTGAAAATTCGATACCATTTCACACCCACGTGAGTGTTGGTTTTAAGGGTCATTACCTTTTCCCTAGGATAGTGCCCTAATAACTAAAGGACACTTAAAAGAGTGGGACACTATAATTTAATTACTATGGGATTAAAATCTTTAATTTAAGGTGAAAATTTATAGTTGAAAGCCACTAAAATTGGTTAGTTAATTATGATTGATTTAACTGTGTTTATCTCATTAATTGAGATAAATATTGAGAATCCCACATCGGGTAAAAGAAAGAAGCAAGTTGTGTTTAAATACAATTGGACTTCTAATACTGTCAAACAAGTATTAGAGTGGCATAACGGGACAAGCCCATACGCACGACACGACATAGACGGACGGGTCGGGTCGGACCGAACTAGTTCGGGCGAATGTCTCGGGTCGAGGGCTTCTATTTTTTGAGCCAAAAACCAATGGGCTTTCTGATTTAAATCAAAGTGACTCTTTATATTTTGTAACAGAGCATAAAGCCTGCAATTATAATGTGATGTTTTCTCTTTTACGGCAGGCTTAATAGGCCCGATTTAATTCTTGTTTTAAGTCTGCATTTACTCTAGAGTGTCCTACAACCTCTATAAAAAGGCACATATCCCCTATTGCTCTCTTACCCGAAAACTCTCATAATCACTATTGCAAATTTGTGTGAGTTCTATATACACTTGTGAGAAAGCTTCGAATCCGTGGTGTGCGAGTTCGTTGGAGGTGCGTTGTGAGCAGCCGTCGTTGAGGCTCGCTCCTGAGGTGCCCTGAGAGCGGGACTGTTCGCAGATTATCCTGACGAGGAGATTGCCAGAACTTGTGCACGTGGTGGGTGACAATATCTTCTTAAGGCCAGCTCTTGTTCAAGAGTGATCTGTGAGTTCGTTCCTTTTATTCTTTTCATTTCCCGTTTTTCTATTTCCTGTTCTTGTTATTCTATTTCTCTGTTGTTGTTTATTCGCTTGTGTGCTTCCTATTGTATTGTTTGTTGTTTTTGTTCTTGTGTTTTATTTTCTCTGTTATCGTGTTTTTCAAAATCATGTTCGTTTTGTTTTTCGGTCCCTTTCCGTGTTCTCTTTCAAAACCTGTTTTAATCTGTTTTCTATTTTTGTTTCGTGTTCTTCGCTTTTCACTTTGTTTATAAAACTATTCTCTTAAACTGTTTTTACTTCATAACTGTTTTTGCTATATTTATTAATTATGTTTTCTTAAATCTTTGTTTAATCTCTGATAAAAAAAATCTTAGTTTAATCTCAAAACTTCTTTTGTTTTTCAAAACTGTGTTCTAAAAATTCTAATATATTTCAACCTTGCTTTTATTCAAATCTTTGTTCTGTTTTGTTCTTTTATCTTGAAACGGTTTTCCACTTTTTTTTTCTTTTTTCTAATATACCGTTCTTTATGTTCTTTGTTATTATATCTATATTGTTATTGTTGTTGGTGAATTTGATTTACATCATAAACTGCATAATTCACAAGTAACGTAAACTTGGTAAAACATTAAAAATAAATCTTGTGTGTGCTCTTGAACATTGCGTGTTTGTCCCCTATAATAAAATTCAGACAACAGTGAGCTCTATGTGGCTACCATTAAACTCCCCATTAATGATGCACAAGAATCAAAATTATAATCAACCAATAAGAAGGAGACGCGTGGTTCCCAAAGGTCACTTCAATGGTCAAAGTCTACACAAACTTCACGGATGAAAAGGCAAGACGACTCAGAGTTATGTTTGACACCAAATGTAGATAAGACATGTTCTTATATAAATTCCTCAAGCATATCAGCACAAATGATCAGTTAAAAATATGACAACATACCTTGTAGAACTTTTGCAATTAAAGAGTTTGAATCTAGAGCACAACTGGGATGGGTGACTTTTCAGGAAGTCATTTTGGTCTCCAATGAGGGATTTCATACACTAATATCTCGAAGGGATTCCGCAAGTGCAATAGGAAAGTATTTTTGAATGGTCTTGTCTCCTCAAAAGGCATTTATGGAGAACTTTTTCGCAAGACATTTCTGTAAGGCATTCCCAAAACATCACTCTTGCAAGGATTTTTTTTCGAGTCTCATTTTCATAACCTCACTTATGGAGCATCATTTCATCAACATCACTTCCGGAGTATGGCTTCGTCATAAAGCTCCCTTACAAAGCTTCCTCAAGGCGCTTTCCTCGAGGACAAAACGCTCCCCCAAGCTCCTTTAAGAAGCTTTATCAAAATGTTTGCCTCAAGATGCTTCCTTGAGATGATCCCTCTGTATTGCATCTAGAGCGCCATTTTCGGAAATCTTTTTAAGACCATGTTATAGCCCGCACAAAGATTTTTCATGAGCCCATGTACCGCAAAGCATGTATCCACACATATGGATTTTTCACACACATGGCTCCATTATCTTCATCACTCATTCACACCTATATGCATGAGCAAACAAACCACAACAACTCATCAACAAATACAAGGGCATGAAAAAGAGCCCTCAAGCCATATTCACAAAGTCTGAGAGATTTAACGAAATCACTATGTCCATAAAGCTCGAATGACTCTCTAAAGATGAAAGGTGTCATCCAAATTAGAAGAAGACCAAATGTATGAACTTAAGGTATGAAAAAATATTTGTAAATCTTTAGTTATAAATACAAACTCGAGGATGTGATGGAAAACATATATTTTTATTTTTTGATGTCATGTGAAGTAGCGGTGACAACGATGTTCTGTTCCTCTTAAGCTTGCGGGGAAAATGGTGTTGTATTCCTCTAAATCTCACGGCCTTGAAGATGTTATGTTCCTTTGGAACTCATGGTGGTGAGATCACTGTTGGATGTGTTTGTTGATTCGTAGTGTTGGTGGTGGTGGTCAAGCTAGGTCGTGGCAACGTTGTGCTAGCCGAGGAAGCTGGAGCAAGTCGCCGCCGACACTTTTGGTGGTCAAGCAAGCTGAAGAGATCAATTTTGTTGTATTCACATGAGAGAAAGATATAGTTTCATTGAATAAAATGGTGTTTTGATCATTTTATTATTAAATTAACGGTGTTGTTGACAGATTGAGTTTTAAAAAATTTAGGGTAGTCGAAACTTACTAAAAAAAAGTTCATGGTGTTTATGTGCCAAATTTGTACAGTATATGGTAATCATCTATAATTCCCTCTCATTTTTATTCTTCCTAGTAACGTTTGTTGTTTGGTGTTGTTCGTTTAATGTAAACTTTGCTTTACCAATCGGTA
>JAYMTK010005284.1:0-10346 GCA_036897405.1 Pelargonium myrrhifolium
AAAAAAAAAACAGATAGAGATCGACCTCCACTGGCTGCGTCATCAACCGATTTGCTTCTTCTTCTTCTTCTTTCTCCTCGTGGAAAGTGGAAACTTAGACCTTCTTTTCGGGACCTATAAAACCCCAAAAAATCGCAGCAAAAAAAACACGTCTTGACAAAAATTGTCAAATAAAGTTAGCATCTTTCGTTTTCTTCGTCTTCTTCATCCATTTTCTGCGCGTTTGACGATTGATAATTCATGCGATTTTATCTGAAATTGATTAAATAACTTTGGGTAGGGAAGGAAGGAAAGAAGAAATAGGGAAGGAGGAGAGTTGTATCAAAGTCATAAATGCGAGTTGGTTGATTTTGTTCCTTTTCGTGTTCTCTTAAGGACTAAGCGTACCTACAAAAAACCCATCTCTTCTTCTTTAAGTCTTGGCACAAAAAACCCAATTTTCTTTACCGACCAAACAAAAACTCAGATACCTTTTTTTTTCTTCTAAATTCTTGATTCTCTAGGATGGAGTTTCTTGCATACCCATCTCGTTTCTCTGCGCCTTCTCTGTCTTCTTTTGGGAATTGTGTGGATAGGGTTAAAGAAATGTGCAATTTTGCGCTCTCTGCGGTTCTTGGCAACATCTTCTCTGCAATCTTCACATTCTGCTTTGCCTTAGGTTCGTTCCCTTTTCCCTCTCTGCTTTGCTTTCTTGTCAATTTCATGCATTTCTTGAATCTTGATTGTATCATTGGTTGTTCTTGGATTTAGGTCTTGTGTTGCATAATTGATTTGAAATAGAAACTAATTTGTAATTTCACACCACATGTTTGGTTTATCATTGTTTTGTTGATGTATTATTTTGATTAAAGTGAAGATCTTTGATGGATTGGATGTTCCTCTAGAGGAGTGAAAGATCTTGTTTGATTTCCTTAGAATTTTGAGATATAGAACACATTTTGTGTATAGGAATAGCATTTGCTTTAGCCCTAATGAAATGGCATTTTTGTTTGCAGTGGGTACCTTGTTAGGTGCTATGACAGGAGCTTTGATTGGTCAAGAGACTGAGAGTGGGTTTGTTCGAGGGGCTGCGGTCGGAGCAATATCTGGTGCTGTTTTTTCAATTGAGGTTTTTGAATCTTCTCTCGATCTTTGGCAATCGGATGAATCCGGGATAGGCTGTCTTCTCTACTTGGTGAGCAAAAGATAGCTCTCAATAACCCCTTGTTTGATTGTTTAGTGCTTAATGTATTGCAAGATAAGGAAAAGGACTTGTTTCCTGAATCTGAGATAAGGCGTCTTCACTCTACTTGGTGGGGTTTATTTGCCTTTCAACTATCCAATTAGCTTGTTATTTTGAATTTTACAGATTGATGTCATCACGAGCCTTTTGAGTGGGAGGCTTGTCCGTGAGCGGATTGGTCCGGCAATGTTGAGTGCTGTGCAAAGTCAGGTATTTTATGATGCAACTAGTTGTCGTTTTTTGATAGTTAAGATAGAAACGGTTAAATCTGCATGCTGTGTCAAATCATATCATATGCTTAACATACAGTTTCATTGCTTTTAATCAGATGGGCGCTGTTGAAACAACATTCGAAGAACTTCCCAACCTGTTCGACACCGGCGGGTGCAAGGGTTTGACAGGGGACTTCGTTGAAAAGATCCCTAAAATCAAGATTACCAACAAGAACAATGTAGATGCTTCCGGTGAGAAGGTCTCGTGTTCAGTTTGCCTTCAGGTCTGTTTCATTGCTATCATGATATATATTCAATAGAAGTTGATGTAATAAAAGTACTAACCGTTGAAATTTGTGAAAAATTTCAGGATTTCCAGCTCGGGGAGACAATCCGAAGCTTGCCTCATTGTCATCACATGTTTCATCTACCTTGCATAGACAAATGGCTCCTCCAGCACGGTTCGTGTCCCTTATGCAGAAGGGATCTATGATATTTGTGTACATTTACAACAACATAAACGGAAGGTTCTTCCCCATGTCCATACACTTAGTAATTAACTGGTATGCTATGCTATGCTATGCGATGCTATGCTCGGTGCCATTGTTGTTGTAGCTTAGCTCACATTGTAGTACTATGATTATGTATAAATTTTTTGAGTATGTGATAGATTGTAATGCTAATATTGATACAGAAGTTGTGTTTTTGGTTGAATCCTTGATCATTCTCGTCTGATTCTTTCATTATTTGCAGAACAATTTAGAGTTTTGTTGTATTGTATATTTTGTAGTGTTTTGGCATACTGTAATGAGTAAGCTGGTCCATGGCTGTAGGGCATACCATATTTAAACTGTCTGGATATGCAGTGAAGCTTGATAGGTACACCTAAATAAATGGCAATGGCAGTGAGTGAGTGTACCAAACCTGATAGTCATTTAAATTTGAAACAAACATTTTGCTTTTTTATGAACTGTGTTTGTGCCTCTGGAAAAAAAAAAAATCATTTTTTATTGATTGGAATTTGGATTGATCATGTGGTCACTACAAAAATAATCAGATGTCGTAGAAGGTGATACAAATGTGGATGACGACCATAAATATCACAAACAAAAATCCATTATGTGGATGATTTACTTTTTGGGGTAGATTTTTCGTCGCAAAAAGTAATGTTTGTGCAACAACAATTTTCCGTCGCGTAATTTCTAGCATCCGTGACATGTTATCAGGCGACTGCCAGTTTTAGATTCGTCCAAACCGGGGCTTTAGCGACGGAAAAAGGCATCGCGAAAGGTAAAATTTGTTGCAGTTGGTGGGTTATTCTTCTTACCAGAAAGTAAAATGTGTGTGTTACCAGTAATAATTGACTGACCAAACAAATGTATTGTGTCCTCTCTCTCTTGATGGTAATTGATTTATGGGGTTGTGATTAGTAAAGTAGAATCTACCAAATTGAATGGCTGAAATGGGCTGCAGATGAACAACTTAATCTAATTGTTACAGTAATAATTTTTAGACTTTTAATTTTGACACAATTTTTTTATTTATATAACTATAAATCAACAAATTTTGAATTGTAAGCCTTACATAACCCACAATAGAAAGTCATAAATTAGAAATTAAAAAAATCTGAAATAGATAATACATTCATATATGTATGGATATTGAATAAGGAAACATCTGAGCCACAAAATTGAATTCCTTAAAGTAAGTGGTGTGGGGATTATCAAATTGAAATTCGTTGTTAAAAGTGAGATCAAGTTCACGAAACTCCACATTTATGTGTCATTGTCTAAAAAAAAAAAAAAACATTGCTGTCGCTTTTGCAGTAAAGGGAAATACAATCACATGACTCCTGTTTCTAAATTCATAAACAACCATAAGCATTTCTTTAATTCACACAACTCATAACTATATTTTTTTTGTTTAAACCATGAGGTCCCAGAGCATGTCCATACTTTAGCAGTTGACACAATTAAACCGTTTGATTACACTCGAATTATTACTCATTCGAGATTTGTTTATAGATTAAGGATTTCATCTATTCCATGGGTGTGTTGAGTGATGATTGAAGCCTAAACAATTTCCTATTCACGCATCATGCGTTAACCAACTGCGTCATCCCCATTGGGTAACTCATAATTATTTAGTTTTAAGAGAAACTAAAATAATTGTATGTGTTTACACAACTCATAATTTTCTAAAGGTCAGTTGACTGATATAAAGTAATATCAGTCGCAATTTAACAAAACCAATGAGGTGATTACACCTCATTTAAAATCACTTATACCTACCCAAGTGAATTTGTGGGAGCGGAGCGACCCGTCCGGATCCATTATTTTAAATGAGATGTCATCACCTTATTAGTGCAATTGATGTAACTTTATATCGGTTAACTTATATACATTATATTCTTTTCTAAAATAAAAGTATTTAGACGGTTTTGAATAGTTGACCAAGCCATGCACGAGCAAGAGCCGACCACCATGAAATTTCAACATCCCACCACTGCCACGAAAATTGGAGGGCTACGCATAACCGACACGACCGTGCTCGGGTCAACTTTTTTTGCAACTATACGTCATTTGTCAGAAAAGGGAAGCAATATAGATAGATAGATTGAAGAAAATAGAATTATGCATTTATTGGACACCAGTGGTTGATATACGTCGTTTAATTTTAAAAAGTCAAGAAAGAAAAAAAGCAATTATTCGTAGAGTTTGCACAACTTTCAGGGCAACAATTATTTCCGTCCACATAATTGTTTATAAACACAAAATATTGGAACAACACTATTTACTTGTAAATATAAATCATGTTCTCATGTGTGGTGCGTGTTACATTTGTGATATATGTGGTTTTGTATTGAATATTGATCGTTCAATTATATTGTTTGATGAGAGGAAGAGATGGATCAAGTTAAATCGAGAGGTAGGTGGTTTTCATGAGTTGGTTTCGACTTTTTGTTTGGTGTTTATAAGTCATTATTACCTATGAACGAGACATAAACAAGTTGGATATGTAAGCCAATACACTAATCTCACTTCAAATTTAGCTGAGAAATGTTTCAATATTTGTACCACCACTTGCATTTCACATGCAACTGCAACACATGAGCCAATCATCAAGACTTGAAAGATGAGACCTCTCTCAAAATGCCAAAAGTTATCATCTCACACTACCTTACCTCATATCTCTTTATCAAGGTCTATTTGAATCTTAGTCACTTACATCAAAGGACCTAATTTTAAAACATGAGACCTTCACCTAGCTTCTGGACCTCAACTCGGCACTGGTGCGCTAGGGACTACTCCGACTGACTCGAAAATATCCAATAAGATAAGTAAAGATTCAACTCAAGGAGGTCACACTCTGACCGGTAAACCCTCCTTGAGTTCCAAAACACCTTATGTTGGATGACAATTTCAGTGTTACAATAAAATACAAGTATGTGACAATTGCAAGCTCTAAAAGGGATGGATACAATGTTCAAACCATAAAATCTTCACACACTGAAGAGGGACAGCTCAAATTAAGTGTGGGAGGTAGATCTTCCTTTGGCAAGTACCGGAGTTTCGGGCAATTCGAAAGGCACAAATATGTAGGAGAGGTGAGGTTTGGATTCCCCGCGAAGAAGATATGGATTCTAGCTTCTTGAAATCACTGATACTAAGCTCTCTTAGAGTAGAGGGAAGCTTCAAATTAAGCTCCTCATCTTCTGATATTAATGGCAGTCCTCCTATTTGCAACCTTTGAAGAGATATGAGTGAGTGCAAGCCCCATTGTGACATTGGTTGCTTCATATACGAACATCCTTGGATATCAAGATGAACAAGATTAGGAGACAAACCCGCTTCTTCTGTGAAGGATTTCAAACTCGGGCACCAAAATAGTACTAGTGATTCGAGAGATGTGAGACTGTGCATATTCTTTGGCAGGCTCTTTAGATTTCTGCAATAGAAGATAACCAAGGATTTGAGGTTTGGATGGGCAAGCCTCTCTCTGGGAAGGACTCTATACCATCACAACCCAATAGTTTCAAATAAGTGAGATTTGTGAGGCTGTGCATGCAATCCGGCAAGCTTTTCAAATTCGGACACTCCATGATATTAATCTCTTCAACTTCTGATATGATCATGCTCTCCTCCGCGAGTGACTCTAATTGGTTGCATTTCTCGAGCCTGAGTCTCTTAACTGCACAAACAGGCGAGTTCATTTCTTCTGTTATAAGAGATGGACAATGCCTGATCTCCAACTCTTCAATTTCAATACTATTAGTGCTCTGTTGCTCAATCTGGACAGACCCGATTTTCGGACATTTTTTGACAGTAAGTTTTTCAAGAGATGTGATCTTCTTTATCGTCGGTGCTGTCCAAAATGATACAAGCTGAAGACAGCTTCTTACTTTCAAACTTCTCAAGCTAGTCATGTTTTCCTCAATCTGAACTCCACTATGCCACAGAGACATCAAGTCTTCACAATCATATACCTCCAATTTCATGTAGACAAGATAGTCCAGACATGTTACCAATAATTAAGGTCTTCAGCGAGGCAAGGTCAATCATACATTTGATGAGGGACTCGTTACATATTTCTAGCTTCAGTTTGCGAAGAGACGGGAGGCTGATCAAACCTTTTCCAACTAGAAGGGGACAGTTTAGAATCTCAAACTCGCGGAGACGGGGGAATTTCCATTGACCTTCTCTTGTAGGCTGTTGCACACCACTCCTCCCACCCCAGCATATCTTTAAACATCATAGTCTCCAATGCTGGAAAAGCATTATCACAACAATAGAATTCAAAACCTACCTTTTTTACTGCCTTCATCTTTTTTACACTCAGGTGCTTGAGCACAGGTAGTCTCCCAAGAGATGGTAATGATAGAACATTCCCACAGTTACAAAGCTCTAGCTCTACCATGTTACTCATCAACAAAGGATCTCCTATCCATGATGGAAATTCACTTCCACAGTAAAACTGAATCGCAAGTCTTTCAAGATTCTTATGGGGCTGCAACAACTCGAGCACTTCCCTTGCAACACTTCCATTAGATATTGGATCATTCAATTTCCTGTTCCATTCCATCATCAAGCTTTCAAGACCAAGCTTGCCCTTCATATCAGCATCTCTTGAATGATGAATGTCCTCCACATTATGCAACCTTTGAATGGAAAGCTCTCCTTTAAGATATGAAAGGTCTTTCAACTCTCTTATGTCGAGTCTGTCAACTCCACCCGCGGCCTGTCCCACAGTGAACTTTGACAAGTTCCGGAGACCTGTCAAATTACCAATTCCAACTGGTATCTCTCTCAGCTGAGGTGTTTTACCAATGTCAAGATGACACAGTTTGGTTAGACTGCCAATATTTGTGGGCAACTTTCGAAGTTCACTGCACTCTCTTAATAACAGTGTCTGTAGGTTCAACAGAGGAGCGACAAATTCTGGTAGCAATCTGATAGTAAATGATTCAAGCCATTAACTGACTCTGGAACCTCACTTATCTGATAGCTACTCAAAGACAATGCTCTCGAGCGTTTTAGTTTTAACAACTTGTTCAGAACATCATTAGATACCCAATTATCATCATTTGATACAATAATTGGTAATGCCAATAATGTCCACAAACCCTTTCCTTTATCAAAAACTTCGAACCTTGTTGAGACCTCGTATTTGTGACGGAGGAAAGACGAATGGTGAGTCTTTTGCAAAGTTGAAGGATGTTCATCTCTCTTCAAGTTCAAGCATATTTCTCCAGCAGCACACTGAGCTAGATCATGAATGAGATCGTGCATCACGAACCCTGCACTCCTACTTGATTGTTGAAAAAATGACCTGGACAGTGAGTCAAAAAAGAATGTGACACCAACCTCTTCTGGATGCTTCTTTCCCCGTTGGTTGCAATAGAAAATCTTCGGCCATCCATAGAAGAACTAGCTCTTTCATGTCGAATTCGTAATCCTTGGGGAATATGACACAGTAAGCAAAACACTGCAACAAACCACTTTTGTTTTCTCGGAGCCAGAAGGATATCACTTTTGTTTTCTGGCAAATTCCAAATTTGGCTTTCCAATATATCTACCCATTCATCATAGTGTAATTTCGTGCGCAACAAACCACCAAGGGTCTTTGCTGCTAACGACAATCCTTTACATTTTTGAACTATCTTCTCGCCAATGTCTTTCAAATTTAGATTCCCATCGAAGTTTGTTGCTGCCAAGGCATGTCGGGTAAATAAAGAAAGACAATTATCAAAGGATAGTCTCTCCGAACCATAAGTTTTAGTGGTACCCATTATTGATGCAACTCCTTGATTACGAGTTGTGACAATGATCTTACTTCCCATAGCTCCACCTTTGAAAGGCTTGTTAAGGACGGTCCAATCCTCATACTTCTCGTTCCAAACATCATATAAAATGTTCTCCAACCTGACTTGAAGTTGATCCAAAGTCAGACCATCATCACAAGTGCCTCCATTAATAGATTCTAAAACAGTTTTTGTTATGCTGAAAACATGAAAAGTGTGGGAAACACAAACCCAAGCTCTAATATCAAAATGAGTCTTTACTTTATCATAATTGTACAGTAGTTGAGCCAAAGTTGTCTTGCCCAACCCTCCTACCCTGTATGGAAATCACAGAAACTCCACTACCAGCAGCTGAAACATCAATCTGTTCATCAGAAAGCAACAAATCTAGAAGAGCTTGTTTGTCCTTGTCTCGGCTCAAAACAAGAGAATCAAGCAGAGAAGTTGTATCATCAGACC
This sequence comes from Pelargonium myrrhifolium, assembly GCA_036897405.1. NCBI lineage: Eukaryota > Viridiplantae > Streptophyta > Magnoliopsida > Geraniales > Geraniaceae > Pelargonium > Pelargonium myrrhifolium. The sequence goes on from JAYMTK010005284.1 coordinate 8,195, forward strand.
TTCTCGATCTTCCACCTCCAACATCTTTGTTCCCCAAATCAAGGCTACTCTTCTGAGTACAAATTGTTTCCAATCTTGTAGTGATTTTCTCTAGACTCTATTCCCACCTTAGTATTTGCTATAGTGGAAATAATGAAAATACAGAGAACAGAAGAGAAGTGAAGCAACAAAGTTTTTAGATTGTAGTTATTAATTCAGCGATGTCCTTGTCCACCATCAACAATGGATTATATTATGGTCCTTGTACCTAATTCAGTGACTAATTTGACACCTTCATCGTTCCATAATTATGTTTAGATAATATAAAATGTGAACAAACTTAACTGCACAAGTACTGTACAAAAACATGCTAAAGTTGAAAGCAGGGCATTGATAATGAACAATTAATACTCACAAAACTATGAACAATCAATGAAGTGCATGTCTGCAAGCAAATGTACACTTAATATGAAAATGTTGTAGAAAAATATTGAAGAATTGGAGAGTGAGCGACATATATTGTATAGATTAGCAGTGAAAATCTGTTTGATAACCATTTTAAACGTTGTAGAGTAGTAATAGTGCATAATGTTTAGCCCTTTCAAAATTTGGTTACTTTTAGGAATCTATGGCTTCAATTTTTTTTTTTAAAAAAAACAATACTAATTCTTCAAACAATGGGTCTACAAGGCTTACCTGAGTCTCTGCTTTGCTATGACTTCTTCTCCTGCAGTTGGCTGATACGCAGAGAAGATCGCAGGTTATGAACATGAGGTGAAGTGAAGGAACTTAAAATGTAATCAAATTTATAAAAACCAATTATTACACAAGTGTAGGGATAGCTCAGTTGGGAGAGTGTCAGACTGAAGATCTGAAGGTCAGGTGTTTGATCCACCTTCACCGCATTTTTATTATGCGATTTTACCATGCATGGCAGGTCACAAACCATGGGTCGTTTTACCATTTGAGTCTTTGTCCTCTATTTTACAAAGCAATACATTATGCGGGGTTTCGGGTGTATTAAGCAATACGTTTTACCATTTGAGTCTTTGTCCTCTATTTTACAAAGCAACACATTTTACCATGCATGACAGGTCACAAACCATGGGTAGCTATGAACTAGTGCGGGGTTTCGGGTGTATTAAGCAATACGTTTTACCATGGCAAGTTACAATCATGGGTAGCTATGAACCAGTGCGGGGTTTCAACAGATTGAAGGGGAGGTTTCGGCCGGTGCCCCTGATTTGTACTTAATATTTGTTTGGGTTGGGTGTAGTCAGTTCTGCAGGTTGCCTAGTTGTTGGCAATTTGGCCACGAGGAGCTCGGGTAGCCGGGAGAGAAGTTCCCAAACTCGATTTAGTTATTTGGAGTTTCACATATTGAATGAAAGGCTTTCGGTCAATGCCTTTGGTTTGTTCTCGAATATTATCTATTATCTAAAAAATGGTTGTCTCCCTACTGGGAGGTTTAGTTAGGGTCCGGGTCTTTCCTGGGATTATGACGGGTCTATCCCGCTCCCTGGTCCGAGTTTTTACTATTTGGTTGGGAATCTATTCCCTCTAGTTTGCATTTCTATTTCTGTGTTTTCGTTACTTTTTGGAATTTCCAATAATATAACTACATTAATTTACTTTATTTTTATTTGTCCGAGAACACACACTTTTGACATTTGCCCTAATAAACATTATTTAATTTTTTTTACACGGATAAACATGTAAATGCATTCGTTTTTCATATATCAAGTAACATCAAACATAAACTTATATTTATAGCTCTCGGTTAAAGTTTATATAATTATTTAATTTGAGGTAGTAACTTAATTGGTTATATATGAACTTCCTAATTTCAATTTCATAACTAGATTTAAGATTTAGATATGTATCTATTTGTAATTAAGAAAAGTATTGTATCATTTGAAATGTGTTAATTTGTAGTTAAAAAGAAAAAGGTGACAAAATTAAAATATTAATGATATGATGTTTTATTATAAACTCATTCCTATTCGATTTTTACTCGGTTAAATCCGCTTATAACTCTGAGATATTTGGCTATTGAAAGGACATGCGAAATGGTGTTACTTGGTGTTTGTTTAAGTTTATAAGCCGGTCAAACATGCTTATAAGCATTAAAATAGCTCTTTTTACCAAGTTACGCGTTTGGTAAATTTAAAAG
>JAYMTK010005285.1:0-10346 GCA_036897405.1 Pelargonium myrrhifolium
TTTATACCATTTTTATGTACTATATTAAATATATGATTCCTAACATGCATATGACAAGTATACAAATATAATTCAAACCAAAATATTCAAACATTACAAATAACATATCACAATAATAATAAAGACATGAATGAAATTAAACAAATAAATAAATCATGTGAAGCATGCATATACTTACCAAGACACAAAAACATGTAAAAAGCAAACAAACATGCATATTATGAACTAAGCAAAGGTAAGAAAGCAAGACATGCATTTTAATACTAAGTTCAAAACTAATTTAGGGTGCATGCTTTGTATATTATGTTACAGTGAGATAAAAAGCTAAAAAAAATCAAATAACACAAGAAAACAACACATAAATAAATACACACCCAAAACTCCCTCATACCTACAAACTTGAAAGTCCATTTCATGGACGCCAAAGAAAACATCACTTTGAAATCTCAATCAAAATTTTAGCCAAAACATTTTCAAACATTTCGATTTTAAAAGGTTCACAACCGAAAATCATGTTAAAAGTCAAATTCAAAAATATTTTCTTGAAAATACAACAAAAGAAATTTCAAATACACAAAAACAACATTTTTAAAAAAAAACACCAAAATATTTTTCTCATCTTACTCTTTAAAAAACTTACAAAAAAAATAAAATAAAATAAATACCATAAAGCCCAAAATATAAAAATGTTACATTTTTAAAACCTCAAAAAAAAAAAAAAAATTTAACATATTAAAAGCCCAAAAAAGCCCAAAGAAATCAACAATAATTACAAACCCATGTCTAAAAAAAGACACATACTTTAAAGCCCAATTACCAAAACATAATGAATAAAAAAAATAATAAATAAAAAGCAAATATCAAAGTACCAGACAAACACAAAGTAATAAAATGAAAAAAGAAGAACAAAATGGACCTTATACAGAGAAACAACGAAACAGAGAAAGAGAAGGAGGCTTGCGGCTGAGACGTCCGGCGAGCTCCGGCGGCGAGTGCGAGGTGTTTTCCGGCAGTGGAGGCGAGGCGGTGCTCCGGCGACGATGGGAGGCGCGGAGAGGTTGATGCCGGCGATTATGGACGGTCAGCGAAGAGGCGGAGCGTGGCTGTGGTGGCGGCGAGTGGAGGCAGCGAGTCCGGCGGCAGCGAGGCGGTGCTCCGGCAAGGGTGTATTTTTTTTATTTTTTTGGGTTGGGATTTGAAGTGGGTTTTTGGGTAAAGGTTTTGTAATTTTTCCTCCTCCTTTTCTTGTGTCTAGGCTCTCAATTTATAGCACAACATGAGTAGAGAATGGAGTTTGAATTTTGAATTGATTTGGAAAGTGTGATGATGGAAGAGGTAAGAAATTGGGTTGATTTTTTGGTGCCAAGATCAATGGAGCATGAGAAGAGAAAGAGTTGTTGGTGATTGGTGTTGTGAATTATTTTTTGGACAAAGGGTTGCAAGGGAGGGAGGAAAGAGAAGGAGTTGGTTTAGTTAGAAACGGACCGAACCAGTTTAAATTGGACCGGTCTGGTTTGGTACAAAAAATGGAAAGAAGTGGGTTTGGGCTTACTAATAAAAAATTTGGGCCAAAAGAATTGAACAAACAAAATTAAAACAAACCAAAATAAATATTGAGTTTGGACTCAAAACATAATAAAGAAATCAAATGGGCTTCTAAAAGAGAGTTTAAAATAAATAAAATAATAAGAGAAGTTTGACACTCATCTTTCGAACAAACAAAATCGGTTGAAAGTCAACAAATATCGTAAAACAAGAACGTCTGCTTTGAAATTGATTTTGATTTCATGGCGATCCAATGATAAAGTTATGTTAATATCATCGAAAGTTTTGGGGGACACTTATTATTCGAGTACGAAATCGGGTGTCTACAAACGTCCTAACCTTCTCCTCCACCCCCCAAATCGAAACTCTAACCCTATCCCCACTCGCAGCACCATCACCTCCACTCGGTTCTCTCCCCCGCGAAACACACTTCTCGGTTGGTGACTTTTTTTTTTCTTCAAAAAATGAGCTTTCAATTTTTAGAAAGTTAGTTATTCATGAATTGCTAATGATATATTAAAATAAGTTAATGAGTATTCCCTAAATTTGTTATAACATATGATCATGAGTATATAATATCATACTAGCTTATACGTTTCTTAGTTTTTTTTTTTCAAAAAAGAAACAACAACACTCATTTTGAATCAGACAAAATATGATGCCAATGTGTTTGTCTGAAACGGTCAAAACGGGAACACTAGATTATTGTTGTCGTACGTCACATCTTAGGGAAGTTGAGGTTGAAATTGTTCTAAGTGTCAAAATCCACTGTCGATGGCCGATATAGGATGGTAAATGTACGTCTGGCATCAGCCTTGGAGCCTTGCACATGTGACCTGAGCAAGACAACATACACACCAAAGAACAGGGTGCCTAGGGTGTTCCTTGAATGCTGCCTCAGGCGTAAGAATCAGATCTCAATTTGAGATACACGAAGGCTCCTAAGAGAGTTTTATAGAGAAAAAGATAAAGAGGGAGTAAACATTGAGAGAGTTAAGATCCTTTCCTCTAACTATGTTGGTGTATTTATACTAACATCAAACTTGTACTATGTGTCGATGCGTGATTGGACGATAGTGAAGTGGGTTCATCTGGGTGGCTTGGAGCTTTGACTTCTGGGCTCGCTGTGCGCCGCACCGGATGAGTTCGATAGTTCCCGTATATCCATCATGCGCCAAGATGTACATTTTGAGCCTTTACTTTTCGGGCTTCTTACGAGTCAATGTGCTTTCGTACGACCCTTATGCATCTACCGCGTGAGGTAGTGTCCTAAGATTTCGAAGCCTTTGATGTGCTCTTGAGGTGCTCTTGATAGGTGAAGAGCTTTAGAATGGGTTGAAGGGCTACCTTGAGTAGCGAATATGTCCATGAGGGTCTTTCACGCCTTCTGATCCTTTGAATACTTCATTGTATTGGAGGAACACATGAATTGAGCCTCAACACGAGCCATTGTGGCGACAATATTGAATCCACGTCGGCAGCGGCCTGGCTGGCGGACGTGCAAAGTTATTGGCCACATGGATTCAACGTTGTCGTGACAACGCTGGACCCAAGGCGGATATGAGCTGGCTGGCGAGTTTAGATCTATGGTTGACCACATTTTTTTTTTTTGCTTTTCAACCGTCTTGGTCAGGCCGGCTTTTAGCAAGTGCAAGATGGGCACTTGCACAAGGCCCCTCAATCCCAAATGCTTAAAGCCAATTATTTTAAATAATTGGCAAAAAGTGAAAGGCCCAAAAATGTGTATAAAAAAGGAAAAAATATTGGAGTGCCATAAAAACTTGGTATATATTGATGTATTTATTTGAATATTTAGATACATAATTGACAATATTAAAGCAAAAAAGTAGCTCCGTCTCAAAATAAGTTTCATTTTTCTCCTGATTTTTTTTGAAATTTAAAAGATTGTATTAATCAAGACGGATGTTGTCCCCGTCACCCGGGTCAACATCAGTTCACTGATATAAACAAGTAACCAAAACAGGAAGTAACTCTGCCCATGAGTGTCGTGTTGGAGCCCATCCCGCTTATATAGGGTTTAATGTATATCAGTTGATTGATATAAAGTTATATCAGTTGCACTAATAAGGTGGTGACACCTCATTTAAAATCATGGATCTGGACGGGTTGCTTCGCTCCCCCAAATTCACTTGGGTGGGTATAAGTAATTTTAAATGAGGTGTCATCACCTCATTGGCTTTGTTTAGTTGCAACTGATATAACTTTATATCAGTCAACTGATATACATTTTACCCTGTAATACATTTTCTTAAATAGTAAATGGAGTTCGTTTTATTTTATTATTTGAAACCAGTAATTTGTTTTGGAAAATGATTTTCCGAGTCCATTACATTTTCGAGTCATACGTACACTACACCCTATTATATCTTTCTCGGCACAACATAAAATAGATAAAAAGATCTCGAAAAATATTGTGTGATTGGTTGGTAATGCTACCCGAAAATTCATAACTTAAAATGACGAATGAAAACGCAATACGTGGTACCCGACAACCCCGATATCCCCTTCCCCAATGGCCAAATAGTTCACCAAAATGAACCCGTGGATATCTAAGTTGTCCTGAAAACCTTGGCCATCTCAATCGTACTGGCCATCTCAATCGTCCTAAAAGCTTATCAATGTATCAAACAAAGGTCAACACGGGGTTCGTGGACTTGCTTCTGAATCTATCGTGCGCATTCTAAGTCATGGGTCGCGCAAGAAATCATCGGCAATCACTGAAGCCATCGTGTGCACCCTAATAATAGATCGCGTCAGAAGTCATTGACAACACCTAGAGACCCTATGTGCACCCTAAGTCATGGGTCGCACCCAAATTCATGGCAACGCTTGAAGCTATCATGTGCACCCTAAATCATGGGTCATAGCGTAAGAAGACATCGCGTGCACCAAAGTCATGGGTCGGGAGCGAAGTCATCAACAACACTTGAATCCATCACACGCATTCTAAGTCATGGGTGACACCCGAAGTCATTGTGCACACCCTAAGTCATGAGTCGTGCCCATAGCCATCGGCCAGACACCAAGTCATTTAGTCGTGCACCGAAGTCATCGGCTACACACCGAGTCATTCGATCATGCCCAAAGTTGTCACGCGCACCCTAAACCATTGAAATCAAGGCCAAGGTATTACAAACCATTCGATCATAAAGACGACAAGAAAATCCTCAAGAATGATGGTCTCCTTGCACCAAAAACGGTCGCGCATGACGGAGGACCAAGCTAGGAAAGTGAGCATTGGGCATGTGCGCTCAATCTTGTCACAAAAAGACCATAATACTTGTTAATCATAGGTGAGGGTTCATACCACCTTCTCGGGCCACCTCGAAGGCTCCTTGACATACCAATTATTAATTATGATCGACCAACAATCTCGAAGGTTCAAGGACGCTACCCCGAGCAGTGGAGATTTTAAGGACTTCAATACTCTCCTCGGCTCACAAGGAGCATATGAAACCTCTCGAACTCGCCCATTGCCCGCAAGCAGTATGTCTGGAAACCAAGAGCTCAAATCACAACTGGGCTATAAAGCATACCCCACCTTGCCATAAACCAACCATGTATCGGCACGTGACAAAAATGGTAACAAGTATAAATACTCATCTCTTGGTAAGTGAAACAGATCCACACAGTTTCATATATACTTCTTCTCTCTAGTTAATCTCTCTAGAAATGCTCTCCGTATTTATTGTGAATTCGGCTGCGATCTTACTATCATGCCTGAGACGGTGTCCCTGAACCATCCAGTGGTCATCGTTTTTTGGTGTGTTGTCTTGCACATGTCACATGTTTGAAGCATGATATCCAACGAACCTTCAAATTAAAGTTGGACATTGAACATAAAACACTTCGACTTTCCCCATATTTGTTGGCATAGAGGATCTTGATCAGAACAATGACTGGTAGTCACCAAGGATTATTGAAACAGAGCTTAAAATCTTACTATAAACTGCAAAATGGAAAAACCAAAAGTACTCGCATAGACTTCAGGAGAAAGAAAAAAAAAGAGTAATGAAAGAACAACATTTATTCAAGCTCCAGAAAATTACACATACAAATTAAGGATCACCTAATTCTGCAAATCTGAAGCAAATTAAATTCAAAACACAGATGTTTCCACATTTCCACTTATCCAACCATTATCGCGACTCAAGATTACTAGAATTCGCCTCCTCACCCGTTTTCTGACCATAATTACAAGATCCCGGGATAAGAAACGAGAATGAACTCTCCGGATCATCAAATGGGGGTCGGGGAAACTCATGAAACCCCCCGAAATTACAAGTATCGAAGTTAAAAGGCGAGAAACAACTAGTAGGATCATCGATGCTAACTTTCATGTCAACAATATTTTGAACCTCATTTTCATTTGAAGTATTGGAGCCAAAGTTGAAACTTACATTTCCCATCTTGTTTTGCTCAGAAGCTCCCGCTGATGACGCTTTCGTTTCATCATGGGGAATGGCCGGAGTGTGGCCTTGGAAAAGAGCAATGTGTCCGAAAAGCTTGTCTTTTCTTGAAAACGTTGTTCCACAAGAACACAACCATTTATCCTTCCCACAGTGTTTCTCATGAGTTTTGAGATCAGCAATAACTGAGAACTTCTTGGTATTGCATCGGCTACAAATGTAGCTTTTATCACAATGAGTTCTCTTGTAGTGGTTTTTGACGCACAAAATAGTCTTCAAAGGCTGAAACTTCTTGTGTTCCTTGTTCCTCTTGCAGCCAGAATACGGACACGAGTACCTTTTCACAAGCATTGGCTCAGAGCTCGATTCCTTGTTGGGTTTCGCAAGTGCTGCTGCAGTTTTGTACTCGTCTCCATGGCCTCTCATGTGCATCCGTAGATTTGCGTCTCTCTTGAACCCTTTTCCGCATATCAAACAAAAGTGTGTGTGAGGTGCAAGAATTTCTTCTTTCTCAAGCTGTAAGATCTCATAGGAGCCAGGTGGGAGATTCTCGCCTTCATCAGCATCCTCTTCATCTTTTGCTTCGTGTTCTTCGATGATGCAGTTTTGTTCGGTTCCACTATTACCCGTCATGTCAATCTGGTTGGCCTGGTCCGAAACTAGGGTTCCACCATTATTTTGCAGCATGCCACCATCAAAAACTGCTCCAGAAGGAAAAAGTACCCCGCCCAGCTGCCCGAGTTGTCCAATAGGAGTAGTGCTTGAAAGGTTTTGCTTCACCGATGGGAGAAGACTACCCGCAGTGGAGATCAACTGAACGATAATAGAAGTCAGATCAGCGGTGATGAGTTGTTGTTGTTGTGCTGCAAGTTCATCTGGTCGCCCCAATATTTGACCCTTGCGACCAACAATCAAATGCACCAAATCTTGGAGTTGGTGGATCTTCTGTTCCAAGAAAGAGAGATTGTTTAGCATCGCCCTCGGATCCCATTCTTGGATTCTACTAGCCACAAGTGTGTCGTTCATTTGGCTACCTTCAAGATTGGGGGATTTCATTGGATTATTGAGGTTGCAAGGAAGAGAAGCTTGGGTTTCGGAGGATTGGTTTAGCTGTGGGATGGGCGGTTCCATCCTAACGTTGTAGTTTAAAATGGAACGATCTTCCCATTTTTGCTGCAAATTGAAGTTGTTTAGTAGAGTTTTCGGCAATTCATTCTCGGAAGAGGTAGATTTCATCCATGCGTCGGTGCTTAGCCTATCTTTATCCATTTTGAGTCTTTTCTTAGGTACCGATATTCAGAATGAAAGCTGGAACGTGACAAACAAATCATAAACAGAAGTTAAATAATGATTAAACGTAAGAAAATGAATAAAATAGTAACATTATAAAAATTTGGGATCTCCATTAAATGTATGATCTCTGTGAACTTATAACACACATTTGTTCCTTAGTTTATTTGCTTTCATGAACGGAAAAGGCAGAATCCACCCTTCACCCAAGAATAATACAACATTAGGAAAGGCCTAATACTGAAAGTCAACCCCGAACAATCAAAAATTAAGTACACACATATACATACAAATATGAAAAAATAAAAACAGTCCTATAGGCTAGAGGTGACAATTTGGTCCCAAAACCGAGGGCACCTGAAATCCAGCCCACATTATTTGTGGATTCGGGTTGCATAAAAATAGATGCATTATTTTTCCAAATTCCCAACAGGTCGGCTTGTCATGAAAATGTACGAGCCAGGTAGGGCAACTAGCACTCAACTCGCACATTTTCCATGTAAAACTCGCAACCCACACCTCTTCTCAACCCAAACCCTAAGAAACCGACACAAAATCCAAATCGCAGCTCCACCCACACCATCCTTTTTCCTTCTGGATATTCTTCAAAACCCCAGTAACACCCGAAATTACACATTAGCAAATAGGCATTTAGTAAGTATCTGATCTCATCAGATCAACTCTAAGACTCATTTATTTGAAGACACCAAAACTCAATCCCAGATTCAGTAAAAAATGACTTCATTTATTTCTCCTTCAATTCGTTACACAAACTTAAATTACCCCAAAAACTGGTCTCCTAATTTGTCTCTTACGGAAAATTAACAAATCATTTCTGGTAATTTATTACAAAAAATTAAATAAATAAACATTTCGAATCTAAATCTCATCTTTCATCAATTTTCCATTTTCAGATTGCAAAACCCACATTCTTCAAAGTGAAGACTAAATCAAGATCCAAAATTCTGTTTTCAGATTGCTTCAACTTTAAAGTTGAATCAGTTTTAATAACTGAATATAAATTGACAAATCACTTGTTTTTCAATTAGATGAAAACACAGAATCCAAAATACACAGTATTTAATTTGAAAACTAAAAAAAACTAGCTCAAGATGTACAACTCCATTTTCAGAATGATTGAACTTCAAAGTTGAATCTGTTTTGAAAACAGAATTTAAATTGGAAAAATATCATCTTTTTTTTATTCAATGAAAATTGAAAACCCCAGAATCCAAAAATCCACAATCTTCAATATGAAGATTGACCCAAGATCCCAAATCCCTTTTCCAGATTGTTTTGAAGCTGGGCCTGAACTCCCCCAAAATCTCATCTTTCTTCAATTCAATCAACAACCCAGAATCCAAAATACACAGTAACAACTGTTCCATAACATAAACCCCCAAAAATTTCAAGCATTTACTCAAAACCCACAAATCAAAAACCCAATACTGGAAGCTAACAATCAACAAACCCAACATTAAGTAAGTTCAAACCAACCCTTAAAGAAGCAAGAAATGATAGATTAGAGACAGAGAAAGCTCACCAGATTCAAGATTGCTTATAGATGCTTCTTGGTCTCCTCTGAGCTGTACCTTCCATGTTTAGAGGGAGAGAAATGGAAAAGAAGCACAGAGCTTAACTTGGTCAATATATAGGGAGAGAGATATTGTGACACAGTGATGATATCTTGATTGGTCAACCCTATCAATCACCACCGTTCATCTTGTGGGCCACGATCTTTTGTTTTTGATCCAAAGGTATTTGTCAAAACCATCACTCATTAGGACCCAGCAAGTATTGATCAGAACCGTTGGTGGGTCACTTCCTGAGTTATGATGACATTATCATAAGTTTATTTTTCATCAAAAGCTTTTTGGTGCCTATGGATTTTAACTTTGTACCCTCATTGGATGTATTGTGGGCTCCACCATCAAGGATGATTCTCTTTTTTTTCTTTTGTTTTTTATATCCCTTTTAGACCCTTTTTTTTTCTAAATATTTTCAAGGAGTAATTACATGTTATTACCTTCTTAAATGTCGGTTTATTATGTTATTATCTCGTCTTATCATGTAACTACCTTATTAGATTTTTTTTCCCATCATGTTACCACCCTGTTAGATTTTTATCCATCATGTTACTACCCTATTAGATTTTTTCCATCACGTTACTACCTGTTAGAGAGTCAAATTTCGTTAAAATTAACGGACAAAATGGACGGAAACACAATTTGGATCTAACAGGGTAGTTATATGATAAAGAAAATTCTTTAGGGTAGTGACATGATAAATTAGAATCTAATAGAGTAGTAACCTGTAATTTCCCCTATTTTCAATTATTATGTGGGTTAAGACCCGGGGTATCAATTTAAATTCGCGGATCATATTTATATTGTACTGAAAGTTTAATATTATGTTGAATATGAATCATTTATCAAACAAATTGTATAATACAATATGACCACAAACTGTTTATAAGCAGGTTAATACAACATGACACTGTTAACACGTTTAAACAATTAAGTTCAACTTGACACAATCCGATATATTTGACTTGTTTAACTTATATAAGTCGTTTTTGATACGAATATATTTGAAAATTTACATTTTTATCCTCAAAATAGATATATCAATAAATAGGTTTCACGACCCATTTAATTAAACAGTTTAAACAATTTCGACACGAACACGACCGAATTATTAAACGGGTTGAGTCAGACAACACGAATTTGATTATGTTTAACTCAAACCTAGTTAAATTTGTGTTATGTCACAAATAATGACCCAAATTGTCGGTCATAGTTATGACTATAATGGTTACAATATTTTGATTCTTTTTGCAATGCATTATTTTGATTTAATTTGATGAGTATTCGCGCATGTTTAGACATGGTACACTTATAACCATGTCGAGTTTGTATTTATAGGTTGTAAAACATGTGCGGCAGGACAACACAATTAAATCTACATATATATGTGTTAAACTTGGTGAGAAGGCATTCTCCTTAGTTCTATCTCAAAAGTTCATTCATTTTCCATAGGTTACAAACAATTTTCTATTAACTAATAACATTAACTAATAGC
>JAYMTK010005286.1:0-10345 GCA_036897405.1 Pelargonium myrrhifolium
TTATTATTATTATTATTATGGTTGATTACTTGATTTTGGGTTTCACTCTTATTTTGGTTGATTTAATTGATTTAGGGTTGATTTTGCTTGATTTTTGAGTTTTTCAGCGAGTTGTTGCAGTTTTCGGCGATAATTGGTAGCCAGAAACTTCAAACATTCAAGTGTTCTTGAATGTTGTAAAAGAGTGTTCTTGAATGTTGTAAAAGAAAGGCAAAATTGACATTTCCAAAAAAATTTAGGTCATGTACATGACACACAGAGACGGAGCTAGCCAATGGGCTTTGGGGGCAATTGCCCCCACTCAATTATTTTTTTATAAAATAAACTACTAAATTTTGTCAAAATTTTATATTTATCCTTCAATTTATCACATTTTCCACCACTATTTTTTTAAAAAATTTTTCACCATTGCCTCCATTAAAAAATATTTTAATAAGAATTTGAACCAATGATCTCTATCACAATGATAAGAACACTCCACGAATTAAGCTACGAAACATTTTATATTATATTTTAAAGGTTAAAGATCCAATTTGGTTTCTGAACGTTCGATTTCGGACCCAATTTGATTTCTAAGTTTTTTTAACCCAAAATGGTCCCTTAATATTTCATGTTTAGACCTAATTTGGTTCATAATTTTTTTTAGAAAAAATAAAACCCAAAATGGCCTTTGCCATTAGAGCATATATCAAAAGTTCAGGGACCAAATCGAGTTCATATTTGAAAGTTCAAGGACTATTTTGGATTAAAAAAAATTTAGAGACCAAATTGGGTATAAACACAAAAGTTTATAGACCAAATTGATTCTTTTATCTATTTTTAATTATATACTTATTTATGAATTAATTATTTTATTTTACTTTATATAATAAAATACTATATAGTTGTTTTGCCTGACTAAACATTTTAGATCCGTTCATGATGACACATAATAAAAAAAATGGAATATTTCGTGACGGAGAGACCCTGATATAATATATGATAGTCAAAAATTAAAATAAAACTTTAAGATACTCATGTACAAAAGTACAAGCAGCCCATGTGTAATTAGCTCTTGTTAAAATATTCAGAAAGAAAATAAGGAAACTGAATCCATCCCATCACATGGGAATGGAAGGATGATGAGAAACATAACAACATGATGATGGACCTCCACTTTTATTAAATCCCCAATCTCCTCTCTTTGCGTACACTCTTTCCTGCCACTGAGACTCAGTTGATCATCCTCTGCACTCGCTTAATTCCCTTTAAACTCCACCACCCACTCACCTCCTGCCACCTCACCACCACAAATCTCCACGTCAACATCTATTCCAAAAAGCAGCGCTACCACTGGACCACCCAAACACCTCGCCGCACCAGATCAGCTTCTCTAGATTATTAACTACATAACACAAAGGTCCGAACAAAATCCAAATTTTAAATTCCCTCACCGCTCTCTCACTCTCAGATCTATCTCTCTCTCTGCAGTCCTCACCGTGCGAGCTCTCTCCACGGTCACAATGCCAGCTACTGATACGCAATTTGTGTGAGTAACCTATATATCTATGTGCGATCATCGATTGATCGTCTAGGGTTTTGAATTGTGTGTTGGTATTGTTGCAGGGACTCTACATTTGCTGATGCCGGAAACCTGGAGCATTGCGCCAAGTACCTCAACCAGACGCTTGTCACCTTCGGCTTCCCGGCTTCGCTCGATCTCTTCGCCAATGATCCGGTGCGTTTTGTTCATCTTCGTGTGTTTTTGCTGCTACTGGTGACTGAGTTCTGACTGCTTTTTGGATGTTTGTTATAGGTTTCGATCGCTCGTACTTGCAATTGTGTGTACTCTTTGCTTCAGCAGCGCCAGAGGGACATCGAATTTCGAGAGTCTGCCAATGAGCAAAGACAGAGGTCAGTGATGGATTTGGGATCCGATTCTGATTTCTAGTTGTTGTTGAGTTGAAATCCTTGGAATTGGAGTCTAATTTTGGTTCCGAGCTGCCAAATGTGGTTAATTTGTGTTGCATTTTTATTTATTGATAAAATTAAGTTTGTTGAATTGAAATCCTTGGATTGAGGTTATGCATTAAGAGGTCACTGTGGAATGTGGATTACTTTTGCACTCATTATGTCATGTGTATGCAAATGTAGGATCATATGTTTGATGTAATGTGATGCAGACTCTTGTCAGACATTTCAAGACTAGAGGCAAAAGTGGAGAGGCTGGAATCTCAGTTGCAAGCTAAAGATAGGGAGATAGCAACAATGACCAGAACGGTTGGACATTTTATTTCTGTTTTATTTAGGGAAATGTAGAATTGTATCAGCTTTGTATTCTTGTTAAGTCACTGAAGAATTATGTCTTATTAGGAAGCCAAAGCTACAGCAGCATTTAAGGCCCAAATTGAGAAGTTGCAACAAGAACGTGATGAGTTCCAGAGAATGGTCATTGGAAATCAGGTTAGGAGATATCTGTTCAATGTATCTGATTTGCTTTGCTGCATCTTTGTGCCCGTTATATGACTGTAATTTTCAGATACTGACAATTATGTCACATCTGGTTTTTTGATGATGCAAAAGCAAGTGAGGACACAACAAATACATGAGATGAAGAAAAAAGAAAAGGAGTACATTAAACTGCAGGTATGATGTTTTTGACATGTTTTAATCTTCATAGGATTAATTACAGGCTACGTCTCTTTGTAAAAGAAAATACCTTTTATGTTTGTAGGAGAGGCTAAACCAAGTATTGATGGAAAAAAAGAAAGAATCTAGATCAGGAATGGAGATAATGAACTTGCTTCAGGTAGTGCATGGCCAATTACCTTTAATCTTATTGTGGTTCTCTTGATTTTTCGTAATGTATTTTCTTTACTTGATACTTGTTTACAGAAAGAAGGGCGGCAACGTGGAACATGGAATGGGAAGAAAGCAGATAATGATTTCTATAAAAAGATTGTATGAAGCGTGACTGACTGACTTTTAAATTATTTCTGTAGCCTACAAATATACGTGTGACAATATGCTATTGGCAGGTGGATGCTTATGAATCAAAAAATCAAGAATTGATGGCTGAAAATGCTGACTTAAGAGCATCATTGCGTTCAATGCAGGTAGCATGATTGCTCTACTACTGTTATTACACTTGCCATTTTTGTCTGTCCATCACCATCTCTTTCTTTTGGTGTCTACAAGAGAGGTTATATGGTTAGTTAGCAAGAACGGGTTGGTAAAGCAACAATACTTATAAGGGAAATAGTTAAGAGATTAGAAACTATATTTACTCTTTTATTTTTGGCATTATATTGATGACTTGGGAATGATGGAAGGTGACCTATATAGCTGGTGCATTGATCAGTGTTTTAATTTACAGAATATTGCCCCCAATGCAGATAAACTGAATTTTCGGCAATTTATTGAGGCAAAACAAATAGCTAATTTAATTGGAGTGATGTGTCAAGCAAAGGAATGGAGAACAGCTTGCTTTTTTTGAAATTAAAATAAAGAGTTCTCTTGGTGCAGGAACTCAGAGAATTATTTTATTTTGATGTAGCCACGAAACTGTTTCTCCTTTTTAATTTCAGTTTATCTTGAAATGGTGTAGACCTAGTGGAATAATTTTGAAGTCTGTCGGTTTCTATCCCTAAAAACTGCAGTGACAATGGCCTATAAAAATTGTCTGTTTATTTATTTTATTTAGAACTTTAAAGCTTTAAGATGTGATTTTAAACAACATGAAAGGGGAGTACGGTAAAAACAAACTTGGGCATGCATGTTCTTTCACAAGGTCTTTGTACTCAATGTGTGGTTTTCACCAAAGGTACTTTGAGAACATAGATATAACAGATGTTGCTGTATTATCTTTCATAGATGGACATCATGATTACTACTTACTAGAGATTCTGAAACACAAATTGTCCAAAATTTTCATTTCAGAAAGAGAGTTTAATGTTGTCTTTTTGCAATCATTGGAAAGTATGTTGTTCAAGCTTTTTCATAGATGAAGGATGCGTGTAGCAAATATTTACGCATATTTTTCAAGTTCGAAGGAAGAAACTAGAAAGTGACCAATGTTGATCAATAAATCATCATTCGAGCAAAAGACTTTTCGTGTATGAGCGAATTATATAATGTACTTAAGACTTTAGTATCTTGGCCTTCCATAGGGTTATGTTTTCAATCATGAACCTTCACCTTGTTTGTTCATAGTATATTATGTGTTTATGGCTGTAGCTTTTGTTATGCTAAACTTATAACTGCAATATATATTTATCATATTTTGTTTTCTTGCAATGGGTCTCAATTCCATTAAAGTTGTGGTTTACAGATGGATATGCGTGAGTTCTTAAATGCTCCAAATGGGCTGTCCAAGCGGTCTTTGCCTGTCCATGAACGACTTGATACAGATCCCTCACAGTCCCCATTGGGTGGGAGGACGGTATGGCAACTTTTATAGCGATGCAAATTTTGTTCTTAGTCAAGATGGTTAAAGCTTTGTTGTAAATGTATAAGATCTCTATTTCAGGATGTCTTTGACCTACCTTTCCATATGGCTAGAAACCAAATAGAAGAAAGTCTTCGGAATAAGATGGCTTCCATAAAGGTACTTTTACTTTATTCAACTTATCATTCCTTTAGACAATAAGTTGTTAAAATGGGTTGTTTTTGTGACCAAATCTGAAGGAGCGCATGGGTCAACTACAAGATGCACAAAAAGAAGCAGAAGTTACTTCTGAAGCAACGGAGAGGGAACTTGAGCTTGAAGCTCAGCTTGTTGAGGCGAGGAGCATTATCCAGGAGCAGGTATTGTACTTTCCTGTTATTCTAACAAGAACTTGATTATGCATTCTTCTTCATATTTTCTGCATTAATGTGTTACTTTATCTGGTTCTATTCATATATAAATGACAGTAATCATCTTCCAATGGAAGCCAACGATTTATGATCTTTCTTAGGTTAATCTGAATTACTTTCTTGTTTTGATCTCTGAACTCTGATCATTTTATTTGTGCATATTGTCTAATATTAGCCATTATATCAGGGTCCTTAGTGTTATGACTTCAAGCTTAGACTGATATTAATAGTTCCTAGTTTATAAATTCTGTAAGTGTTTAATGCATTTTGTATTTGGTAGCTTATTTTAATCAGCTGTGTTCTGAGTGATTACAGTTTTTTCTTTTATATTTTAATTGTAGTTGGTTCATTGTGAAACTACTTTGTTTCGAGAATTAGTTGAATTTTTAATTTAAATATCTCAAAAATCTCTGAACAAGTGTTCACTTTTTGGAGGGACAAGGATTGTATGCATAGTCAACCTTACTGCTTCATGTTATACTGATTATCGAGGGACTTTTTTTTATAAAAAAAAAACCACCCTTGTGGTTTGCGGTTGTGCCAATTTAAATTACTTTCAATTTGAGATGTTCATCTTACTCTCTATTTGAATGAAAAGAAGAAAATGACTAAGAGATTATTGCATTGCTAGTACATGCTCTAAGAGCTGTTTCCATTTGGCAACTATTTTGCATAATCTGGGTTATTTGACACTGAAACGTGCAACTATAAGAGCAATATTGATATATGGATGCCATGCCAATTATACAATGACCAAATTTATAGAACAAAACTGCCTTAATGGGCATTTCTAATGTAGGAATGTATTTGTGGTTCGCAGTTTGTTAATTATCTCACTTAAATGTTGTCATTTCCTCTGAAATTTTGTATCAGTTGGGAGTTGGGACAATCATTTTTTTACCTAGTGGGTGTTAATTATACTCACTTTTTTATTTTGTATTTTGAACTTTGAAGATAAATAAAACACATGATGGGCCTTTTTGCAGGCATCTATCATGTCCAAACATATTGCCAAGTCTGAGAGGCCAAGGTATTCCTCATATCCCTTGTCTGTCAGTTGTGTAGAGATACGAGTTATTTTTTTTTTATTTACTTGGAAAACTGAGTAGCCATTTTGATTTTGACAGGGAATCTATTATTTCTTCACAAGCCGAGGTAAAAAGTAGTGATCTTATTACCTATATATCTAATTCCTTTTCCTGTCATTTGGGCATCGGTGATGATTATGATTTCTCATTGATAGTTTTATTTTCATATCTCTGCTGTATTATGAGTTTTACTTGGTTATGTTAATTGGAAAATGAGCTTGCTGCTGAGTAGGAATTGGCTTTTCATATGTGCCAAGTGAGTATATCTTAGATTCTTGATTTGACCTCACTCAAAAATTAAGTATGACCTGGACCTTCACTCTGTGAGTGCGAGGGATATGAAGCTTGTGCTACTTAGAATGTACTATCTATTCATCGTCTAATATAGTAAAAGTCTTACTGGTTGATGCATGTTTGTAGAATGTTGTGTCGTCCACTGCAACTTAACATACCAGATATAGAATGTTGTGGTTGGCATTTGGTTTTGAAGTTGATGAGACTGTGTCATACATTAGAAAATGAAGTTACAAGATAGGATTTGTGCAAATAATGTGTCCTTGACCACAGCAGAACAAAAGGCTAACCTGGATGCCCTGATTGTCTATGATGTTAACTTATCACATAATTGATTCACATATAAATAAAGAACTTCAATTGCTACTTTTCTCAGTACATTTAATTAGGTTCCACTTGATTCTAAAAGCGTATATTGGATGGGGTGTTGATAACTGCAGATTCCATTTCATCTCCGTGGCTTCTTAAATTGTGTTAACAAACTACCAGTTGTGCACAAGTATTGTCAATCTGACTCGTGTTTTGCTGTCCAGGGGGTACGAAATTAACACCCTTGATGGATGGCGTTTTTGTTGGATGGCGAGATCAAGTGAAGTTGGATGTGTGAAGCAGCAGGCTTGTGCTTCCTTCCTTGTAGACTTGTTCCTCACAAGCGTGTTTTCA
Organism: Pelargonium myrrhifolium; assembly: GCA_036897405.1. Classification (NCBI taxonomy): domain Eukaryota; kingdom Viridiplantae; phylum Streptophyta; class Magnoliopsida; order Geraniales; family Geraniaceae; genus Pelargonium; species Pelargonium myrrhifolium. The sequence continues at coordinate 6,882 of JAYMTK010005286.1, forward strand.
GCTGTATGTAAAACCTATATACTTGTATAACTTATAAGCTGTAATGTTTGTGTAATTAAAGTATCTATCATGCATATTGTTAGTTCTAGTTGGGTCTCTTCACTTGTTTAATGTTATCTGGTTTGCTCCTAAAGGCATGGTTTTGAGTTGAGTGAGTCATTAAAATGGGCTAACCAAAGCAGACGTGTTTCTTGTATTAGACATATATGCATTTCTTGAGTGGAGGCCGGTGGGAAATAGATAATTAATAGTATTTGATTCACATGTTGGTCGATGATGCAATCATATCTTCCCCATTAGCTATTGAGATCACATGTCGAACATGCTAAAACATTCACAAGTCAACGATGATATGTTCGTTTATAGCAGTTCTGTAATTGATATACAGTGAATCAGTTTTAGTGTTCATTTTTTTCATGTTGAGGTTTGATCTTGCATTTGCTTCAAATACTTGCATCGTCCATGTGCCATGTGCCAAAGGGGTGTTGTAGGCTTAAATATGCATTGTTTTGCTTTACTCTTTTAGAATAATCAAAATAATATATTAACCCACTTTTAGCTGAAATTGAATTAGATCTTATATTCTTCTCTCTCACAGACAACACATATACACATTGAAGATTGACGCCTGTTCTGAGTTTATGAAATCTATACACAAAATTAATGGAATAAATATTGTGAGGATGATTTGGAATTAATTAATTCATTGAAGGCACTTGATACAACATCTGATCTGATATGATGAAAGTAAAAGAGATCTACAAAATAACATTTCAAGAACGGATTGACTTTGCTAATACTTGTCACATTACCATAACTTCGTCTTCATGAGCTGCCGATATTGTTTTCTTGTTTGAGAAGAGAAATTTTCTATTTAATGTAATATTAGTTTTGTATCGTTATTTTGTTATACATGGATCATTAATATTGTCCAAGTGCAATTAAAGCAATATAAGTATATAACACAATATATATAACTTTGAATAAACATTTGATTTGATTTCATGACTTTTCTTATCTTATCAATTTAAATTTGGAAATGTGTTGTTTTATAATTATGAAATTTTTTGAGTCGAAATTAAAGATTTGATATTGTGACGTTCTAATATGTATTATAAACCTATTTTTTTTATTGGAAAAATGTTAGTTTTAGTCCATGTACTATTCAAAAAGTTTAGGAGAAGTTTTTGAACTTTCAAGTGTATGAGTTTAGTCCAAACGTCGTGCAAGTGTGTGGATTTAGTCCAAAGTAGTCCGAAAAGCGTATGAAATAAGGACACGTCGTTAAATTCATGGACGGAATCCGTTAATTTTAACTGACGCCGTTAATTTTTAATTTTTTAATATTTAAATGCTGACGTGGCAAGTAAAAAATTAATATTATATTATAATAAATATTTTTTTATTTAAAATTTGTTAAAATTGCAAAATAACCCTTATAACTTTTTAGTTTTTGCAAAACAACCCTCTGACAGGAAAATGGGTTTTGCCTATGCTGACAAATGGCTTCGAGGAGATGAATGGAAGACACCGGGCCAGGGAGATGGGAAAAGCGAGAGGTCGGTGGTTGGGGTCAAGCAACTCGAAGTCATGGAGAATCGAGACATACCTACAATTGTAGCTAAAAAACGAGCACGGGCAGGCTCACTTGAAGACCCGATACTCGATGCTATGGAAGGGGTATCGGAGGAGGAGATGGAGGATGGGGAAGAAAGAGAAATCCAGGGTCTAGGAAACCGTGAGAGGGAGTGATCCTTCTCGGGCTGGATCCGGTCCTGGGGCCGGGTTTATTAGACTTAATCTCAGGAGGTGCCATACATAGTCACTCACCCAAAGAGGGGTGTTTAGTTAGTATGAGCCAGTTACAGAGGGTGAGGCCCTTACAAAAAAGTATGTGGTGACAATATCAGTGTTGACCTTAAGCAAACTTAATTGGAGTACTGGATAGGATTGATATTTGTATTAATTCTTCTTGTATTCCTTTGATTTTTAATGAAAGGTGGTACTTAGTGCACTTTTTCTGTTAAAAAAAAAAAACCTAAAAACAGAAAACCTTCCAAATAAGGAGCAAATATGGGCGGAGAAGTTGTAGTCATGATAAAGCGATGAGTATTGATTGCAAATCTGTTTTGAATGTACTAACCGAATTTCGTTCGATCTTAAAACATCAATTTTAGTTCCCTTTTACTTGCATCATACTTCTTTTTTTCTTCTGATAATGATTTTTTATTTTATTTTTACATAATGATATTAAATAATTTATCCATTTGAGTATTTGTTAGGCTTCAAACATGGATGTTTCCGAGGTCAACAAGAATTGTCCTATGCAACCTTTGCAACTTGTAGTGCAAAACCATCACCACATTAATTATTGGGTTCTTGCTGTGTTTTCTTGATCCACCACTGGTTAATTAATCGCCAACCCATTTCAGCAGATTGTACCAAAATCTAGGGGCCTCTGGATTTAGAATGTTATGGAGTTGTAATTAGGAAGCAAAGGCAAATTGATATCTTGATGTTTCAGTAACCGAAACCGCCCATTTGCACAACAACACATCCTATATGTAATTAACGTAAGAACAAATGGAGCTATCAACTGTTCTTGTGCTGGCTTGCTTGTCAATGCCAAAAGAACCCAATAGTCACTCAAAAAAGAAGTAACATAACAACATTAATCAAATGAAAATCACAAGATCATGTCCCCCAAAACCTCTCCACTCTCCTTCCATTTAGACCACTCTCTCCATCTATATATAGTTCTCAACACATTTTTCCATCTTCATCTTCATATCCCATCACTATCTTTCAAGGTGTCATACTATACTACTAAATTCTTGTACCGTCACCAAAGAGACTCGAATCTGATACTTCAGAAGGAATCCAAAGCGTCTAAACTGCTACTAGTTTAACATTCGATCAAATGGATTACGATCACAAAAAGAATGTTTCAATTCTTGGAGGGTATGATCATGAGGACAAGTTCTTGAACAACAAGATCCTCTCAAGAAACACCTCCTTGAGCTGCTCCTCACGCATATACTACCATGGAAGCACCCAAGGAGTAGTTCCCTTCAAGTGGGAGATGCAGCCCGGGACGCCCAAGAACGGGCCGCCGACGGAGGAGGCTCTCCCGCCGCTGAGCCCGCCTCCGGCGGTCCTGGCTTTAGGGCTCCCTAAGCCATGTTTTGATGTTCATCAAGAACCTGACAAGAAATCAACTCCAATATTGAAGTTAATGAAGTTGAGGTTGTGGAAGAAGAGAAGCAATAATAAGATGAAGAGCAAGACTGCGAGTTCTGATGGTTTTAGTTCGGACGCCGGAGAGTTCATGGCTTCACCGGGGAGGGACTCCAGCTCTTCTTCTTCTTCTTCTTCTTCTTCTTCTACGTCGTCGTTTTATGAGGATGATCATTCTTTGGCGTCGTCGAGATCTCATAGTCACAGTGTGAAGGATTGGTCGGATG
>JAYMTK010005287.1:0-10345 GCA_036897405.1 Pelargonium myrrhifolium
CATTTTATGTTTTAATTGTGAAGTGCATATATGTTTTCTTTTTTTTTTTGGATTATATCATACAAATAAACCCCACTCATGTATATAACTCACACACACAACTATTCTATAATTTTTCCATATCATGCCCATGAGGGGTCTCGAACCCAAATCCTCAAGCTTGCGCCAAAGCTGTGTTACCGCTCGACCAATACGTTTTTTCTTTCAAATGTTGCTTGGAGAGAAGAAAAGTCGATCATGACATGACAAATTGTTAACATGGTGAGTTGATGCGGCAGTATCTCATTACAGTTGATTACATTATTTTATTTTATAAAAAAAATAAGTTAATTGCAGGGTTCGACAAATTAAAAGCCCTGGGTAAGCGCTAAAAATAAAATTGGTACACTAATGATATGGTATGAAGCATATTAAGGGAAAAGGACTGCATTTGCATTACAAAGATTAAAAACGGTTAAGTTATACAATTTTGTAGCTTAATGACTTCTTTTTCTGAAGTAAAATGAGAAATAAAACGCAAGGGAAAAATAGCATTATGCATTAATGTTTGCAATAAATAAAAAAGTACAAAATTATGAACTATTTTAATCATGTTGCATTGCCAAAAACATTGAATTTAATATTCCTCGTACATCTCAGATATGGTCATAGCTTATTCCCCAAAAACAGTGTAAAGCTTTAGAAATGTGAAGGTTTCAAATTATGGCCAAAAGATGTTCATAAAAGTCATAACATTACTCAGGTGGCGTATGAGGATAGAATCTTGAAGCTATAATAGCAATTTTCATACAAAAGATCTTTCTAAATAATATTGTCCATAGTATTAATGGTGAAAACACTAAAATCTATTTCATGGAAAAAGTTACTTCAACCAAAATTCCTAACTCATCTCATAAGTGTGCTTTCACATCTTTAAGTTCCGAACTACTTGCTGTATAGGTGCACAAAGGTGAAGATGAAGAAGCCAGCCATCTGCATCACAAACAAACATTTTAACATGTTATTCTACAATCTTTTAAGAGAATTGTTGTGGAGACGAAATGAAACTAGCTAGATTGCTTTATAACATTATTTGGCTGTAAACAAAAACCTCCACGCATTGTGGATTGTGATTGATCAAATGTGCCATAGTATCTTTAGCTCCTCATAACTACTATCAAAAACTGATTGGCTACAGATTTGCTTTTCTATTACCACCATAGCATACAAAGGCTCATTTTCAAACATCGAGTCAATAATGCATTGTCACTAAATAGTTCCCATTTCAAGACTATTTCAACATAGGTAAGGGATCATCGGTCCAGTGCAGAGTATGGTTTGTTTGTAATCATGCTCTGACATAGTAAGGTGGAAGAAAAATGAGAGACTGTCAGAGAGAGATTAGTACCATGGAAAATGATGCTCCGTAGTAGGGATAGGCTGCAGGAATAAATCTTTCATATTCATTGTGCCTGAAGGGCTGAACTGGAATCTGCATTTCAATTTTCAAACCACAATACATTATCCCGGCAGCCTTCAAAGTAACAAGGCATTACATGCGCCAAAAAACAATTATTTTATGCAATGTAAATCAAGCCATTAGTAAATAGACAGCTCCATGAGTAGCAACTTCACTATAATAGATTTGACTTTCGACAGTACACAATCAACAAAACAAATATTCTTCCATCTGAAAGCAAACATCATATTATTCAATGTTCATTCCGTAGCCTTTTTTCACCTAAAATAAATCAGAGGCATCAAATAACTCGGTAAATGCTTCTGTAAGGTAACAGATATAAGTTTGAAAATTAGGCCAAAATGTGACGCATCTTATAAAACAAGAGTGGTTCAACTAGTTGAGTTTTAACGATCTATATCAAAAGATTCCATGTCTTGAAAATGCTTGTCTGTACAGAACTTTTTTCCATCTATTCTAGTTCCTACTCCATGGAAGTGCAGATTGAAATATTTACCCACGAAATTACAGATCAAGTTAACAAGCTCAAATATGAAAATCACAAGGTCATCAATGGTGGCCAACAAATTAATTACCTGCTTTGATAGAGATAAGCTTGTGTATCCAAGCCTCTGGTACTCAACCTTGAACTGGAAAACTCCATAAACATCAGGAACCTTAAATGCCGTGTAAAAGAGACCCTGCAAGAACACACGACTAAAGATAAAGGAGCTAACAAAATAAATTAAGAAAAAAATAGTGCCGAGTTTTATACTCTTTTTCCTTTTCTTCTGTTAATAAGTACAGAGTTGCTAACTAAAATAATACCTTCTTATTAGTTGATAAGGTTTTCAAAACATAGGGGCTCATCATGTAAAACTGCACTTGAACATCGTCTGCAACATATGGTTCCCAGCTCTTTCCAGACCACTCATAAATCTCAACAGAGTATTCCTTCAAACAAATTCAAAATATGAGTAAACAATTTTTAAAACTGAATAAGATTATGGAGGGGAATGTGCATGTGAGTGTATGAATAAAGAGAGAGAGAGAGAGAGAGATACCAAGTCGTCCTTGATCCTGTAAATTGAAGGTTCATCGGTTTCCCCTGCTTTGTGATGTTTCACATTCATGGCCTATGGAAAAAAATGTCTTAGTGTGACAGAAATATGTTTTCTTCTGGCAATATTGTAATGAAAATGAAAGCAAAGGCACGAGAAATTAATTAGGTTACCAGTCACAGTTCCAATTGGAACTAATACAAATTATCAAACAAACTAATGAAACAAAAAAACAACTTGGAAAATATTCCAGCCCTATTTAGCTAAGGAAAACATGGAGTAAAATAGAAAAGTTAACAATCTTTTGTCCTGGGGGGTAGCATCGAATTTAAACCAGTCAAATGAATACTGCAATGAATTATGATGAATGAATAACTCAATTTTCCGAAGACTATCAATCAACATGCCCGCACCTTAAGATGACCTCTTTCATGGAAGATCCATTTGCTTAGCTCAGTCAAGAACTGTTCATTTCCTGATTTCTCATGTCTGTAAACCACAAAACAAATCAACATAATATTTTGTATCAAGCAAAACAAGTGTTAATAGCATCTAGGAGTCGAGCTATGTTACTTTACTTTTAGAAGTCACGACATGGATATGCAAACAAAGCAAAACAGAACACTTCATTTACGACTACCAAAACAACATAAACAAATTGATACCAAATTCCTACTAACAATATGTATTAGGAATGTCACAACACATATTTCTATTGATTATTATACTACTTATGGACGACTACTATAGAATAATATGATTATTAATAACTCTTCAGTCTAGCAAAGTGTACATTTGGAACTAATGTGTGATTCATAAACAAAAGCCAAGTTAATTCTGTTTTTTATCATATTCATTAATAATTCATGATATGGTTACACTGTGTAATGAGAGCTTCTATACATTTATTAGAAGTAATAAAACAATGTAGCAACAAATTATCTTGTATGCTCAGGTCAGTATCCACCCAAGATTAATTACCTCCGAAGCCACGGAGGGTGAACTTCTATTGAACCTCAGAAATATGATTGGTATTTTCTAGAACTGTTAATCTATTTTCAGGGAAGCCCAAGCCTACAAATATACACACATTGAACTGGATAAGTAAAAGATTCACTCACTTGGTTGAGGACCCAGCTTTCTGCACCCCAGATCTGAAGAATCTGAAAACAGAGACAATAATTATCAGTAATAATAAGCATGTATGAAGAAAAAAAATTGTTACTTAACAACTACCACATACCGGTTACTGAACATACTTAATGAGCCAGTGATCAAAACACGTGCATTTTTTCTCCCCTGTCAAAAAACAAAAAAAAAAAAAAAAACACTATTATAAATATTTTACAGGTAACAACAAGCACGCTCAAACTCATTTATTAAACAATAAACAGCAAGTGTGTGTTATTGCTATATAAGTTTCCATTTTCAAGGAAGAAGTTTATTGAAACTTTTGAATAGTATACTCGTACAGTAACAGAAACATATCCTACAGAAACAAACTCAGAACAGAACTTAGCCACTTTTAACACATAAGAACATGCTAATATGGCTACAATTAACATGCAGCAAAATGGTAAGGCCTGTTTTCTCATGAATCTTATTTAATTGGAAACAAAATAATATTCTACTTATTCATATAAAGCATTTCTTGTAGCATCTATATATTTTGTAAAAAACAAAAAATCAAATCAAAAATTGATGTAGTAAAGCACCAAATCACCTGCACAATGGATACCAAGGAGATGGCATTTCCAGTTAGTGATGGAGGACTTGACAACTTTGACTTTGGGTTAGCAGAATAGGCTGAAGGAGAAGCTGAGAGAACCTTCAAGACCTGAAAATGGTGAATGTATATGTACTATGGTAAGAATAATTGGAAGGCCACCAAGAAAAACTGAAACAAGCACGCCTTTTAATTATAATGCAAAGCAGAGGTGATGTGGACAAGGACATCTTACCAAGCTATTGGCAGGGTTTAATGAATGGCCAATTCCCTGGAAAAGCACTGGAGCCTGCAGCAGATTTACCAAGGGAAAAAAACAAAAAACAAAAAACAAAAAACAAAAACAAAAACTTATTAGAATAACATGCTTACAGTCATAACAATAACATGCAATAAACTCGTGATGATGGCCAGCTGGTAAAAAATGCTCAATCGCTCATAAAACAAATTTGAAGGACTTGATGAAAATAAAAAATGACAGGGGCGTGCCAAACTTATATTTTTTAGTCATGCCAAAAAATTGGAATACACACAGTTTGAAGATATCACTATCATAGACATAAATTACTATGTACGCAACAATGCCTTGTCCAGAATACATGTTACCATTTAAGTTTATGCACAATGCCACCATCTCATTGACATTTGTAATGAGATTACTAATATAAACAATTACAGAGCTAGTGCTTGCCTTAATTTCCTTGCTTCCCAAAAGCACATCAGACTTGATCAGATCATCAGCAGCAATCAATGTGTGATCTCCTTCTGCATCTGAAACTGCATAGCTGGTGTGATCAATTACCATTGCTGCAGAGTCCTGTAACCACAAACAACTCAAATGAATACAATTCATCTAAGTGAAGGTACTATGAAGCAAACATGACAAGAGATACAAGTCAGAGCAAGTGCCCCATTAGCCATTACATACCTCATCAAAATCCACTCCAGTCTCAACCCCAATTTCTCGAATCAAATCAGAGGCATTAGTATCAGCAGCAACTATTAAATCATGACCAGAGTCAACAAAATCCAGTATAGCAGCAAGGTCAATGGCTCCTCCAAACCCTTTAGAATCCACAAAATATAAAATAAATATGTAAGTAATACGAAATTCAATCAATCACACGCAAAATATCCATCCATAATTGAAAAATTGAACACTTGACAAAAAGAAAAGAGTTCCTCATCTAATTATCGAGCTCGATTTAAAATTCTATACGGATGCTAAGAAAATGTAAGGAATATAGTACTTAGATTCTGAATCCTTTCATTTCTCTCGCACGCAAAGGAAAAAATATCAGAAATAAAATGAAAATTCAATTGAAAAAAAACGCAGAAAATGAAACAAACATACGCTCGGTGGTTGGGCAAAACAGAATCAGCCCATCGTACAAGTACCGCCCATATCTCTGCAGCCCGATCTTGGGATCATCGGCAAGCTTGAATTCGAGCTCGAAGCCTCGAGACTGGAGAGAAGCGAAGTAGATGGAATGCGACGATTTGATGGCAAAATCGTCCAGCAGGACGAGAATGCGGCGATCGGTGGGGTGGTCGGGAGAGAAGGAGTGGCAGAGAACTGGGAATATGAAGAGGAGGATCAGGAGACGAGGAGACATGGCGGATTTGGATTTGGATTTGGATTTGGGGGTTAGGGTTTTGGAGAAATGGAATAGGGACGTACAGTGGAGATCAGTCTCAGAGCTGGAGGAGAGTGTAGAAGACAAGTCTATGATGTGAGGAATTGGTGGTTTGGCACCTATAGAATACAGTATTTTCTGTTAAACCCCTATATTTTGTGAATATTTCAGTTTGTCACTTCTTCTTTTTTATATACTCAATTAGTCACAAAATGAGTGTCTGTGTCTTCAATTTTGAGAAAGCGGACTAGCTCTTACAACTAACTAAGAATGTCAGTCACATTATTGATTGTGATGTGAAAATGGACGACAATACACACACAAAGATGCCACTGGTGTAAGAAGGAAGAACATGTAAAACAATGAATTGAACGAATCTTGATCAATGATTTTGTTAAACACATTACTTTGAAAGAGTGTCTTACTAACGCATTCTGAAGAGATGTAAGAAAAAGTTTTGTCGTTAATGAAAAATGCCTTAATCATAAAATTGTTAGGTTGTTCTATATGATGAAATATTGTGAATGATTGTACTAGTAAATTTTAGAGCTCTATAGAAAATATGATATGATTTCCTTCACAAATTGACATTATGTGACGAGTTTTCAATTCTTTCGAGAATACAAACATGTGATAGAGGAAGGTTCTTAAATGGTGCTTATGAATTAGGGTAAAATACTTCCACATCCCTTGAACTTTTTTTCAATTTGAAGTTGGCCCGTGGACCCTAATCTGTATTGTTTTACTCCATGGACTTCCGATTTTTCTTGTTTTGGTCCTCATAACCGGTTATAATAGTTTATGACCGCCATGTGTCGCTATATGATTGGCAAATTTTAATTTTAATTTTTTTCAAAAATTATAATTAAATTTAATTATTCCGGGGGAAAATTCATGAAATCGCCGAAATATTCATGATCTTGCCAGAAATTTCATGAACTCGCTGGAATACTCATGAAATCGCCATAAATGGAGTTGGCTTATCTACTCTATTCATCATAATTCGATGCATTATCTAAGTACATGTCTTTACCCGTATTTTTCCACACATTGAGATTTTTTCATTGAAGGAGCATTAATTAATGAAAATATCTTAATGGTATGGCAACATGATTGTTGTCTTGTTCGGAGCAGCTTTCAAAAATTTACATATGAAATTCACTTATTACCATCGGCACCGGCGGAGCCTCCAAAAACAAACAAAAAAACGTCGTCGGAAAGGTCCCGTGACCGAATCGACTGCCCCATCACCGGTGGAAGCCAACAAAGCCGCCTTCCCCGCGAGACGAAACAAGAAAATTGAAGAAGGAGAAGAAGAGGCCCCAAACGGCCAGCCCTTTGCTAAATGAGCTTCATCGTCGGCGGGCAAAGGTCCCGTGAGCTCAACGTTGAAGAAGATGAAATAATAATTTTTTAATAATAATAAATAAAATAAAATAAAAATAATTCTGACCTATCATAACGTGACACGTGGCAAATAGTTAGAAAGAAATGTTGACGTGGCGGTCAAAACCGGTTATAACCGGTTGTAAGGGGCATAATAATACAAAATGAAAGTCCATGGACTAAAACAATACAAATTAGGGTTCAGGGGCCAACCCCAAATTGAAAAAAAAGACTAAGGGGTGTGGAAGTATTTTACCCTATGAATTATTTGTAGTGTACTTCAATTTGACACCATAGTTAAACCAATTAGTGACAAAATTTTGAAGGTGTTGGTGTGGGTGTGGGTGTGGGTTAAGTTCCAAGGGTTTTCCGTTGATTTTAATAATAAACTCTTATAAAAGTGACAAGCACAATTGTGAGACATCTGAATGTAAGCACGAATACGACATCTCACATTGTGCAAGAGCTTGTCAGAGGCTGATCAAAATAGAAATTTAATTTCAAATATACGGTAGGAAGACTTTTGGCTGTTGGTGGCATATGAACGGTTACATATTATCTATTTTGCATGTTAGTTTATTGGGATCCGAGATACAAAAAAAAATATTGTTTCACCTTTCGTAAAGAGTTGTTGCAACTCTGCAATTCACAAAAAAAGTTGTTGACGTAAGTTATTTGACTTTGACTATTAAGAAAGAGAAAGTACATGTAGAGTAGAGTGATTCATGAACTAATAGAAAAATATTGATTAGTATAGATGGTATACCTCCGAGTTCATAACCATATTTATAAACACAATTTTTGTGGTGCGTGGATGATTGTTCCTATCTCTCGTTGGCAACCAATAACTGTGAAGATTTAAGAGTATCAAGCTAAAAGTTATAACTATATGAGAAACTAGGGGTCAAGGTTTTTGATATTGTCAAGTGATGATGATTATGCTGATAACGTAAAACAATATTGTGCACGTGACAAAGAATTTGCATAAAGATAATGAGGGCTATATGAAGTAAACTCATACTACTATACTAGGCATTTCAGGAGGAAAATAGGTTGAAATTGGTTATGAAGTGACGAGTGTAACCCAAAACACATTTACGAGAACTCTCTGTGTGGATAAAGACAATAGTATCGCTTGCTTGAAGCGAAACATATTGGGTCATAGTCCAAAGTGGTGGTATCACCAGATATGGTCTTTTAGAGCCTATACAGTCAAATAGACATCAAGGCCTGAGCGCATTTGACAGGGAGCGAAAAAATATGAGATTTTTCATAAGAAGGTAGAACATAACTATGGAAGAGTATATGCTTTTACACAACATACATCCTTAACTACTAGACTTAGCATATATAGACAATTGAGAGTACTGTTAGAGTATAAAACTATTATTGGGTCTTCAACTATCATTTTAAGTTTTTAGTTGAATTGGTTCTTTACATGGTATCAGAGCGTTGATGATAAAAGGTCCCAAGTTCGAATCCTACTGCCACCCATATTAAATTTCAGCTCAAGGCAAAAAGTGGACATATGCATGGACCACGTACAAAGCGAAAATGAGCTTAGTGAGCAACAATGCTAGGTAGCAAAAGTGGGAAGATTAGCTCTAAGAATTGAAATAGATGAAGTAGTCATGCAACTTGCACATCAATTAAAGGTATGAAATAGGGAGGGGAGATATTATTGCTACATGGATTTTTGGGGCAGTATTTCAAGGCCTACATACTTTACAAGGACCATAAGTCAATCTCATGCCTAGCCCACTATTATGTTAAATTTTATAAGATGTATAAACTCAATGACTTCAGATTTTACTTATATTTCAAGTCACATATTCAGTTAAAAGAAAATTGTCATATCTCATCAACCAATTAGAATGCAACTATTCTACTATAAATACTCGTTTAGTGAAAAGTTCAAATTATTGTTCACTTTCTTTACTTTACAGTCTCACACATTGATTCATCTGCGTGATTCTTATTCTAATGCCATAGTCGATTTTAATGCTACACCCTTGTTGAAGTATTGTATTCCTTCTAAATTGACCAAGATCAGAATGAGAGAAATGATCGATATCTAGATTAGTTCGATTAGAGCCGTACATATTTTTTGAACTAATATGAATTTGAAGGATGGATAACATTACAATCTCGATCATTCCAACTAGAGTCTAATGTGCTTTATTGGATTGATATGAACCTAAAAGAAGATTCTAAGTGCACGCTTGAATATCTTATTTAATCTAGAGTCACAAGAAAGAGGGTGTTTGATCCGAACATATCATTTGTCAACTACGAAAAACCGTTTTCATCAAACTAAAAATTGTATCTCAAAAGAGTATTATTGGACCTACAAAAAAAAATCACGTGACCTAAACATGAGTTTAGGATTTTTTTTTTGTTATATATAACAAACGATGCAACTTATAAAAAATAAAATACAATTAGTTATGTATTTCTAAAGATTACATTGTATGAATAACTGTCTGTAGTGGGTCCACGATCAACACGAGATCAACACTTTTTAAATTATATCACAATATGACTAATATCCATTCGAGCAGGTAGGACCACAACGGCTAACACAACTGCATTTCCTGATACTCGAACTCAATACCTCGTGTTAAACTGGAACAATCCCTTACAAGTTGACCACAACCCTTGTTCTTTTTTTTTTTTTTTACAAATATTTTTTTTATTTTTGATTAGTTGAGGAAAGCTACACAACAGGGGTGGCTCCAAAAACCCACCTCACCCGATCCAATGAGATTCGAACCCACGACCTCTCACATAGAAGATGTGTGACTTACTGTTAGAGTACAAAACTATTTTTAGACCTTCAACTATCAGCTTAAGCTTTTAGTTTAGTTGATTTTTTACATGGTATTTGGACAATATTTTATATTATTGGACAATATAACGGGGCAAGTGAAACCTCACTAATAAGGTTGACCTTTTATACCGGAAGCCCAAACCGTTATATTAGCCCGTCACTCGCTTATTTTTTTTAAAAGCGCTATTTATCTCTAATTTGATAACAAAACAAAAAAATACAATAAAAGAGAGGAAAAAAAAAAGAAAGGGATAATTGCAGATGACC
>JAYMTK010005288.1:0-10344 GCA_036897405.1 Pelargonium myrrhifolium
AAATATGGTGTTGTTTGCACCTTCCACTTAAAAAAAAAAAACAAAAAAAAAGTTGGTAGACTCATTTGCCTTTCACACACATGAAATGAAATGTATAAAGCCGCCAATTAATGTCTAACTACCCAAAACATTCATTGATAAAACCATTAGGTATATATAGGTCACGACACTTTGTCCTTTATAGACAAATTATATTATACTTATTATTCTCAGTAATAATTATGAATCCCTAACCATAAAAGTTGAACCTAACTCTTACGTATTAATTAAAGAGTAAAATGAGTATCAGTTGACTGATATAATTTTATATCAGTTGCAATTTAATTAAGCTAATGAGGTGATGACACTTTATTAAATTTCACTTCAAGTGAATTTGTGAAAGCAGAGCGACCCGTCCGGATCTATGGTTTTAAATGAGGTGTCATCACTTTATTAGTGCAACTAATATAAAATATATCAGTCAACTGATACCCATATTTCTCTAATTAATATAACTATTTAGTTATTATCAAGTCCTATCAACCTTGCCACGCGTAAATAATAACATTTGTATTGTGATATTTTCTTGAAATACATCACTACAAAAATCAAGCGATCACTCAAAAAAAAAGCATGTGATTATGTGAATATGGTAGAGATTTTCATTAGTGAGTGTGATTTTTTCATGAATTTTTTATGCACACAAACGCGTCGGTGATGAGGTGCTGCTAAGATTTAGCAACAATTTTTTGTTGGCAATTAACAATAGAAGTAGAAATAGACAAATTCATTGGTAATGTACCAATGATTGTCGCTAATTTAATAGTGATCTTCAATGAAATATAATATGTATGTTAAAATTTGTCCTTAACTACAATATTTAAGTTATTGTAAATCTATTATGATTGAGTCGAATTAAAATTTTAAAGGCTAAATTTAATTTCGATTTGACACAAGTGCATGTTTTTACTTTCAAATTTCTAGTACAAAGATTATATGGTCTAACTCAAAATTTGATCAGACTAAATTTATGTGACTCAAACATAAACAAATGTAGATCGAATTTTGAACATACCCGATTTTGAATTCAAATTGTAAATTTAAATGTATTGAGTCTATGTTTTAAACAAATATAATGCATTTCATTCACCTTTCAATCTTTGCCAGGTACAATTTCCCACACATTTTACACGTTGTGCATAATTTTGTTGAAATGGTTCTTTCTAGTGTCCATTTCTGACAATTTAGTTTGTGAACTCTAGCTAAAAGTTTTTTAAAATAAAAATAAAAATTAACCAATACCATATAATTTTTTTAAAATTATTATTATATTATAATTTTTCTAGTTTACCACGGTGATTTAAGACTTATTATTATTATTATTATTATTATTATTATTACATAGTTTATTTATTTATTAATGCCATCAATAAATCAAATTTAACAAAAAAAATATATATAATTAAAAAATTGTTAATAAAAAATTGTTCAAATCTCATATAACAATTACGGGTGATAAAAAAAATAAAAAATTGAATTAGACTGGTCAATACAACATTTTATTTTTATCAATTACCCACATAGGACCAATTTGATGGATAAAAAAGTAATTCACTTCTAATTTATCAAATGTTTTAATTTATTTTCATGGCTATTGATGAACTAAAATTATAAAACAATGTTATTTGAAAATAGAAATAATGGTCAAACAGGTCCCTAAACATGTAAAAACTCACCATTTTAGTTCATATACTTTGAATAAGCCACTTAAGTCCATAAACTTTGATAATGTGGGTTAATTTAGTCATTGCTGTTAGTTTGGGTAAACTGCTCCGTTAATTTAGTCATCGCCACATCAGCATCACTAACATAACAGTTAATCCAAACTAACGACAATAACTAAATACACCTACAATATCAAAATTTAAGAATCTAAGTAGCTTATTCAAAATTCAGTGACTAAAACGATGAGTTTTTACGAGTTCAGTATCAATTCGACTATTTTTCCTTTGAAAATGTGATGAGTATATCGTAATTCACAATAACAATTTGGTAGACGGATTCTTTCTTGTAATAAAAAGTTGACAGTACCTTTTAGATGACGTAGCCTCCTAGATCCTCATTGGTACGTGTCTCACACGCTCTACAAACCGAGAGTACAAAATTCGCATCTCTCCCTCCTGCAAAATTTGTACAAAGAAGCTCATGCCTCAACTGTTGTTCCAGTGAAGCACTACTTCAAAGAGAGAGAGAGAGAGCTCTCCACAATTGGATCACTCACAGTCTCTGCAACAACCTCACCACCACCACGACGTCGTTTTAGGCTCTCTGTCTCACCTCAGAGCGTTCACAACAAGCCATGTTTGCGGTGAGCGTCCCAGTGGCTGATCCCGGCGTCGCCGCCTCCGGAATCCGGCGATCTCCGGTGGTTAGAGCTGGGAGGACCCGGAAAGTGCGGGTCAACGGTGGTGGGTCGACGATTCGGGCTGTGATCAGTAGCAACGAACCAGTGGAGGTTGTGGAGGATGCGAAGAAGATGAATGGGTCGTTGGTTTTGTCTTCTTCGTCGAATGGAATGGAGGTGAGGGCTGTGATTACGATCAGGAAGAAGAGTAAGGAGAGGCTGAGTGAGAAGGTGGAGGATCAGTGGGAGCTCTTCATGAATGGGATTGGTCAGGGGATCTGGATTCAGCTCATCAGTGAAGATATCGACCCTGGTTTGTCCATTTTTCGTTTTGCACACCAAGTGTTTGATTTTTGTTCTGAGTGTTTTTTTTTATAGCTTTTTTGTGTTACTTGTTTTGTTTTCATTTATTAATGTCCATGAAGTTGAGTTCTTTTTGGAAATTTTGTCTTGAATTTATGAATTTCCTTTTTGTGGGTGTGATTTAATTTTGCTCACAAAGTGTTTGATTAAAAGTCTGATTGCTTTCTTTTTTTAATTGTTTTGTCTTCATATATTATTGTCCATGAAGTTTATTTCTTTTTGAAAATTCTGTCATGAATTTGTCATTTTCCTTTTCTTGGGTGTGCATAGATTTTGCTCACAAAGTGTTTGATTCCTGTTCTGTTTTTTTTTTTTTTGTTGAACTTTTTGTGTTTTAACTTTTTTTATTATTATTAATTTTTATCTTCGTATATCTATCTCATGAAGTTGAGTTCTTTTTGGAATTCTGTGATAGCATTGGTCAATTTCATTTTTGTGGGTTTTCATAGATTTTGCTCACAAAGTGTTTGATTCATGTTCTGATTGCTTTTTTTTTTTTTTAACCTTTTTCTGTTGTCACATGTTTTATCTTCATATAATAATGTCCATGAAATTGAGTTCTTTTTGGAAATTCAGTGACAGAATTGGTCAATTTCATTTTTGTGTGTGCATAGATTCATGTCCTGATTCTTGTTCTGATGATTTTTTGGGCGTGCATAGATTTTGCTCACAGTGTTTGATTCTTGTTCTGATTGTTTTTTGTTTTGTACCTTTTGAGTGTTTAGTGGACGGAGAATCTTTATTGTAGAGCAAAAATTGAATTGACCAATTTGTTGTTACAGTTACCAATTCAGGGAAGAGTGTGGAGTCTGCTGTAAGGGGATGGCTTCCGAAGCCATCAGATTATCCAAACATTATAGAATATGCTGCTGATTTCACTGTCCCATTTGACTTTGGGAGTCCCGGGGCTATTCTGATTACCAATCTTCTCTCCAAGGAGCTCTACTTGATGGAAGTTGTCCTCCATGGTTTTGATGGAGGCCCCATTTTCTTCCCGGCAAATACATGGATCCATTCGCGGAAAAATAATCCTGAAAGCAGAATTATCTTTAAAAACCAAGTCAGAATTGCTCAACTTTACTCATTTCTTCAGTTATCTTCTATACATTTGTAAAGGGTTGACTTTTGTTAAGCAAGGCTGTTGTTTTCTTGAACAGGCTTATTTACCATCACAGACACCACCTGGTCTTAAAGATTTGAGACGAGAAGACTTACTGAGTATTAGGGGTAATGGGAAAGGCGAGAGAAAGCCACATGATAGAATTTACGACTATGCTCTTTATAACGATTTGGGAAAACCTGACCAGGAAGAATTTGCTAGGCCGGTTATTGGAGGTAAGGAGAGGCCTTATCCTAGGCGCTGTCGAACTGGTAGATCTCCGAGCAAAGCAGGTATCAAATTTTATATGGAATCAAGGTGTTGTGTTCTGTTTTACACTTTCTGTGTAAGTTCGATGCTGATGATGTGTTGCATGGATTCAAATAGATCCGCTGTGTGAGAGTAGAATCGAAAAGCCTCATCCAGTGTATGTACCTCGGGATGAAACTTTTGAGGAGATAAAGCAAAATACCTTTTCTGCGGGAAGGTTGAAAGCTCTGCTTCATAATCTTATACCATCGATAGCTGCCTCATTATCAAGCTCGGACATCCCGTTTACATGCTTTTCTGATATTGATAAGCTATACAAAGACGGGTTTCTCTTGGATGATGAAGGGCAGCAGGAAGGCAAGAAGAATCCATTTCTGGGCGGTTTAATGAAAGAGGTCTTGACTGTCAGCCAAAAGTTACTGAAATATGACATACCCGCTATAATATCAAGTACATTCTTTTTACTTCCTTTGTTTTCTTTTTTTGTGTTCACAAATGAACTTTTTATGTGGCTCGCTTATTGATAAAACTTCACTCGGTGATTTCTAAATCCAGAGGATAGGTTCGCATGGTTACGGGACCATGAGTTTGCACGCCAGGCTCTAGCTGGGGTGAACCCTGTGAACATCGAGCTTTTGAAGGTAACATATAGCGATGTTATTTTGTACGAGTCAATTGTTTCATGAATTGTCTCGTGGGAATCTTTAAACTGTTCGTGATACAGGAATTTCCAATTCTCAGCAAGCTAGATCCTGCTGTTTATGGCCCTCCAGAGTCAGCAATCACAAAGGAACTGATAGAGGAAGAGCTCAAAGGAATGAGCGTTGATCAGGTATTGTATCTATGAGTCATGCATAAGTATTCATCGCCCATCTCTCATTTCTCATTGAGGTTTTCAGTGCAGTTGAGTCAGCGGTGAAGCAAGTTCCTATATTTGTCATCACTTTACATCTTACATTCTATAAAACTCTGGACTGATGTGCTTCCTGTTTCTTTCATATCTATAATAATGACTCTAATGACGCGGTGATATTTTATGATACAGGCTATTGAGGAGAAGAGATTGTTTATTCTAGATTACCATGACATGCTCTTGCCATTCATCGAGAAGATGAACTCTTTGCCGGGGAGGAAAGCTTATGCGTCCAGGACAGTTTTCTTCTATAACAAGACTGGTTATCTATTGCCAATAGCAATCGAGCTTTCTCTTCCTCCAACACCTTCTTCGCCTTCAAACAAACAAGTTTACACGCACGGGCACGATGCTACAATGTATTGGATTTGGAAGCACGCCAAAGCTCATGTTTGTTCAAACGACGCTGGTGTTCATCAACTAGTAAACCACTGGTAAAGCCCAACAACTGTCAGAATTTAATACATTGTAGCATACTAGTGCTTGTCCATGATCAGCAACTCCTTATTTAACTAGTTTACATTTGAGTTTTCGATGCTCCTACCAAACTCAACTGATTGATATCGAAACTAAAATTTGGACCCATTTGCCCACATCTTACATGCATCATAGTAAGCTATAAGGTTGTGTTTAGATTAGAATTTTTGTTCGGGAAAAAATGGGAATGAGAATGCCCATTCCAAAATTCGTAATGTAAGCGATACCTAAATGTACTTTTCTAATGTCTCTGTCAATTGATTGGAATTTCAGGTTGAGAACTCATGCTTCCATGGAACCTTATATAATTGCAACTCATAGACAGCTGAGCTCAATGCACCCCATTTACAAGCTACTTCGTCCCCATATGCGTTACACATTAGAAATTAACGCGCTTGCACGACAAAGCTTAATCAATGGAGGGGGAATAATCGAGGCAAGTTTCAGCCCGGGCAAGTATGCCATGGAGTTGAGCTCCGCTGCCTACAAGAGTATGTGGCGGTTTGACATGGAGGCACTCCCAGCTGATCTTATTCGGAGGTAATGCTCTAATGCACATTTCATTTTCACAAAACTCTTCAATGCTCTTAACTCTTTAGAAAATGAACAAACATGCTTTAGAATTGGTCATTTGAAGTAAATAGGTTACTAGGTTAGGTGGCGTTCGATTAGCCATTTTCACAAATTTTAATATATTACAGTATGAAACATAAAAACACGCGATTTGGCACTGGCATTATCATTTATTCATTTTCAAACACTGTCTTTACCTTCCAAAGGAGATTATCATTTCAAAGCCATTTTCACGAAATAAAAAAAGGTCCTAATTCTATGAAAAATCAGATTCCCATTTCTATCCTCGGGTAAAAAATTCTAATCCAACCGCTATCTTCATTTTGTTTCTCTATGCATTTGTGTTCAAGGCATTGTCATTCCCAAAACATTGTCTAAACCTTGCCGTTCTGATTAAATCTTCAGGGGAATGGCAGTTGAAGATCCTTCAATGCCCTGTGGAGTGAAGCTCGTGATCGAAGACTACCCTTACGCTGCTGATGGGCTCCTCATATGGTCAGCAATCAAGGAATGGGTAGAATCCTACGTGGAACGCTTCTATCCCGACCACAACTCTGTCATATCTGATGTTGAGCTCCAATCCTGGTGGAGCGAGGTCAAAAACAAAGGTCACTGTGACAAAAAAGACGAGCCTTGGTGGCCTAAACTCAACACCAAAGAAGACTTAGCTTCAATACTCACAACAATGATCTGGACAGCATCAGGTCAGCACGCGGCCATAAACTTCGGACAGTACCCTTTTGGAGGGTATGTCCCAAACCGCCCTACCCTCATGAGAAAGCTCATTCCACAAGAAGATGATCCTGATTATGAGAAGTTTATTACAAGCCCTCAAGACTCATTCCTGTCCTCGTTGCCTACTCAGCTTCAAGCAACAAAAGTGATGGCTGTTCAGGACACTCTCTCAACTCATTCCCCTGATGAAGAGTACCTGGGTCAGATGCATCAGCAGCATAACCACTGGATCAACGATCACGAGGTGCAAAAGTTGTTCGATGAATTCTCTGCGAAACTTGAGGATATAGAGAAGATTATACATAAGAAGAACCGGGATGCGAAGCTTAAAAACAGGAGTGGCGCGGGGATTCCTCCTTACGAGCTGCTCCTTCCTACATCAGGCCCGGGAGTGACTGGCCGGGGAATTCCCAACAGCATTTCCATCTAATTTACGCGCAGGATCAGGTCGGTATGTTTGTTAGTTCTTCAAGCTTAACCAAATGTGTTTGCAGAAATGTGTGTGTATTATATGCAAGCATTATCAACTATATACTTTGAGTTCTTGAGGCCAATGTTCATGGATGTGTCAGCTGAGATGTGCAGGTTCCGTAAGTTATGTGAAGTGTAAACTACACAAATTGGTGATTTCGTACCAAAAGTAGCAATACTTGTGGAATGTAGCTGTTACTGTGAGTTTAGTTAACTGCTAAATTTGTTCGATTTTTAAAACCGAAAGGGTTTTTGTAAGAGACTTTTAAAATTACCATCACTATTGGTCGAATTTTTGTTAACGAGACATGTACAAATACTTGATGATCAACGAGAGCTGACAATTTGAATTTTGAATCGGATCGAAATTTTTTAATCTTAACTCGATTCATGCGAGTGGCGGGTTGCCTGGCCCTCATCTTAAAAGTTAATTGTGAATATTTTGTATGTTCTCAATTTGAATAGGCAATTTAAATCTTAACCCGCATTCACCAAAATTCCAACTCTTATTTTTGTGAGTTTGGGTTAGGCGACCCACACTCACCCACCAACCTTGTATTTAAAACCGAACCGGAGTGGTTAGCTTTAATACGAACTTGTAGAAGTACGGACAGATTTTATGTGAATGCGTATAACAGTGTTCAACAAGGTCGATATAGACTGCCCGTTGATAATTTGCAACTCAAAAATCGAAGAACACTCGATAGAGCAAGTAATTAATTTCATTTGATCCATTGAGCTTTTTCAGGCTCGATATTCGATACTGGTAGCTTGATTTTAGGCATAACTTGAAATTAAGAGAATGTTTCAAAATGGTCATCGTAGTATTTATTTTGTTTCAAATTGGCCCAAATTTGTTTTTTGTTTTAATTTAGTCCTCTTAGTATCCATTTTGTTTCAAATTGGTGCCCAGCTTAATTTTTGTTTCACTTTAGTCCTTTTAGTATCAAGATTATTCTAATTTGGGCATCCTTGTATACATTTTGTTTCAATTAATCCATTCCAAGGCTGAGTAGTCAAATTATGACGACGTAAAAAAATAATTTTATTTTTTTATTAAATATTTTTCACGTCATCATACTTTGACAGTTTAGTTACGACCGATTTAAAACAAATCGGATACTAAAGAGAATTAAATTGGAACAATCTTGATAGTAAGATAATTGAATTGAAACAAAAATCAAATTGAGAACTAATTTAGAACAAAATAGATAATAAGTGGACCATTTCAAAACAATTTAGATACAAAAAAGACTAAATTGAAACAAAAATCAATTTAAACAAAATAAATACTAAAAGGACCATTTTGACCCAATAGGGGAGGTGCAGTTGGTTAACACAGGTTGCGTGAGTGGGAAGAAGTCTCGATTTTGATCCCCACTCAACACGCATGTGGGGAAAAGTTAAATCCTTAACATGTAAACAAACTTCGAATGGAGATTAGTCTGGGTGTAGTCAAACGGCTTAAAAGTACCAACCGCCAAAAGTGCGGGTCCGCTCTGAAACTTCATGGCTTAAACCGAAAAAAAGGATCATTTTAAAAAATTCACCAAAAAATAATGGGGAAATTACACAAAGCACCCCTGAACTATGCGTTTCCACAAATTGCACCCATGAAGTTTGATCTGTTACTTTAAGCACCCCTGAACTATTCAAAGATGTTTCCGTCAGTTAAACTTAACGAAAATGTCACTATTAACATCATGTGCCCATCACATGACTAATTTTTTGTGAATTTCCCAAACCACCCTTCTCTTCCATCTTCTACACCATCATCATCCATGTTCTTCACATCGCCGGAAAATTCATACATCACTAGAAAACTCATAGTTTCACCGGACAGTTCATAGTTTCACCGGAAAAACTCATAATTCCGTCGGGAAGTTCATAATTTCGTTGGAAAGTTCATATTTGCCAGACGGAAACATCTTTGGATAGTTCAGGGTGCTTAAAGTAACAGACCAAACTTTAGAGGTGCAATTTGTAGAAACGCATAGTTTAAAGGTGTTGTGTGTAATTTCCCCTTAATTAAAAATACTGTGGTCACCTCACCTCAAGAAAGAACCAATAAAACAGAGGCAGCAGTGCACAAAGAGCATAAAATGGACTCAAGTGTCTCTCTCCTTTTCTTAACACGTTTCAGGTTTAACTCTCTGTCTCTGTCTACAAGTAAGCAACGAAACAAAACAAAACAAAACAAGAGAGAAAGCTGGAGGTGGAGGAGGCCACAGCCACCTACAACAGTCAACAAACCATCATCATTGCTAGCTAGGTACTCTGCATTTCTCCTTCCCACAAACCTTGGATTAAACCATCCAAAATTAACAAAACATGAAGCCTTTTCTCTTCTTTTCCTTTTGGAATGTTTGTTATTCTTATATATATATGGTTTTTCTTCTGTAACTTCTTATGTGTTCTTTAGATGTTTTTAGGTTCTGTAATTTGGGTTCCTTCCACATAGAACAGTTGATTTTGTGGTGGTTTTTTTTTATCAGATATAGTTCATTTATGGAGAAGTATGTTTTGAAATCCACTTCAGTTCAAGTTTTTTCATTTGTTCTTCAAATTGGTCTGTACCTCCAAATCATTGCTGGGGCAAAAGGTGAAATTTTAGAGGTGTTAAATTGGATTTGGGTAAGCATGTTGGATTTACATTCCTTTCCTAGTTGATTCTCACTTGTTCAGTGCATTGCTTTTCTTATGTAATTTTGTGTTCGTAATTTATGTTACAAGTGTTCCTAATAGTTTCTAACCATGTATCTAATGATTCTAATCCATGATTGTTTAATTTTATGCTTTATGTGGACTTTGGCTTCATGCTGACATTTTGCTCAATGACTTGCCTTTATGTTGAATTTGTTCGTCATCTTACCGCTACTGTTGTTTTATTAGCTTGTTCAGGTAGTTTTCTAGAGGAACTATTTACAAGGACCAAAGTGCAGATCATCTATCTTGAGCCATTATGGAGAATAAGCCCATTGAAGTTTTGCATGGTATTTGCTTATGCTTAATAATAATATATATATATATATATATATATATATGTTATTAAAATTATTT
>JAYMTK010005289.1:0-10343 GCA_036897405.1 Pelargonium myrrhifolium
AACACACCTATGTTTAAACAAATAACAATCCAACATAAATAATATCACGAGTCTCTCATGAATTTCAAACTCATAATGTTAAGTTTATAAGATATACACCTGGCACATTATAATTCGATCAAATTAATTATCAACAAAATAATTAATGAAGCATAAATATAAATAACATTAATACCATGTTTGTGGATCATTTGACATGCAACTATTTTATGGCTTGTTAGAATTGTATTGTTCTTGTGATTATATTTCAACTCGAGTACATATGAATCGGCATTTATTGTGATGATCATACACTAAATAATTTATAAATAAATTAAAACACTTGTGTTAATCCTTACATATTCATAGACAAATTTTATATTTATAAAAGATGAAATCTTCCAACACACAAACTCATAACATTAAGTTTAAACTATGTTTAAACAAATAACAATCCAACATAAATAATATCACGAGTCTCTCATGAATTTCAAACTCATAACGTTAAGTTTATAAGATATACACCTGACACATTATAATTCGATCAAATTATCAACAAAATAATTAATGTAGTATAAATATTTTATTATTCAACACATTATTTCATACAAATATTTTTATATGAAATTAGACATATACCATCAATCAGTCACAAATATATATGTGTGGGTCACATTAAATCTTACATGTCTTAATTAGAAATATAAATTCAAAACATAAAGATTTTAATCTGAATTATTTAATACAACTTTATAAACTACCATGATACCACTTAATTCCAAAAGATAGAGCATTACACAATCTTCATAATAAGAGTGTTCCATAATATTTTGGATTGTTATAGAATTAGTAATTCAATGAATTAATTAATGTTGAGTTTAACATTTTGAGAACCCTAATTTGTTGCCACCTAACATCCTAAGTCCTATAAATAAATAAATAAATATATAGCTACTACATATAATTGGTCTCATATTATGTGTCAAGAGAATCAATGAATTTAAAATTTTCAGATAAAACAAAAGGAGAGCTTGCAATTGTATTGTAATATTTGAATACATATTCTTGCAATCCGTACAGAATTTGATTGCAACATTTCATTTTTTTAAGTAACCACCCAACATTTTGAAATACAATTATAGACCAATAATGATGAATAAACTTAATAAAAACATGTGATTTTACCTATAATTATATAATGCTAGATTCACCATTTTGTTTGCACTTGAAGATTTGAAGGATCTTTTGAGTGAATGAATAATGTCATCTATCACAAGTTGATACAATTTTATTTCAATAAAATTACATGACAATTACTTCTAAATTAACAGAAAATATATTTGATAAAGTTTTATGTCAATTAATTTTCAATGTTCTTATCAATACATGATGGAGCTGACTATTTCTTTATCTATACAAATAGTTGAAAACATAAGAAAAAAATTTTAACCCCCCCCTATAATTTTTTTTTTTTTTTTCCCTTTTTTTTTTTTTTTTTGTCTCTTGTTTGAGATCCAACAAAAGAATGTGTGTTGTAGGGCATGTTCCATCTCCAACAATGCCATTGTCTAAACCCACACATGTGCACAAAGACATCTCAAGTCACAAGCCAAATTAGCCAATAGGAACTCCCCACATGTCGACATGAAGAAGTTCATCTTAGCGCGGCCAACGAACCGCAAGGGCGACGACATGTGGCCGACAAGTAGATGGAGAAAGAAACGGATGAAAATTGGTGTCCTATGCTTGAATTATTGTTATCATCAATGGTTTAATGATTCAAAACCCTAAAACAATGACTCTCGATTGAGAGTTGAGGAGACAATAATAGTGGAGTCTTCTCCTAATGAATTTCATCATTTTGGACACTAATTGAATAAGAGCTTGTTTGGTAAGTCTACTACATGTGTGTTCGATAAAATTGAGTGACTTTATTTTTCCTCCTTAAAATATTTTATATTCTGCCGAAGCTTGAGAGCTCTAAAAGGAAGAAAGATAAACAGTAAGTCTATTTGAAACATCGTTAACAGATATGTTAAGAATTACTACAATCAACCTAATTTTACCTCACGTCAATCTAATTATGTCGTTTCATAAAATAAAAAAGGCGAAGATGATAAGAAGAAGCAAAAATAATTTGGAGGTCCAATCCAATATTGTTGATGGCCACTAAGTACTGATATGATATGATAGCTAGCCAAGCTTTGTTGAGTTTTGCTTGCTTTGTCTAATCAACTTGGACCCAAGTATCTTTTGCTAGATTTCTCTGTCTATTTAGTGTTTGGAACTACTTTCAAACTTTGGTCCTACTTTTTTTCACTATCAAATCCACATGAAATATCAGAGTATGTCAATTTCAAAACATCGGTTTCCATCACATTTACAATATCATGACCATCTTAAATTTATGTGCAAGTAGTGGCTAGAAATTTAACCTAAACTTTTTGAGTAATAAATTTCAAAAAAAAAAAAAAAATGGTCCACATGTGACTAATTGATATCTACTCATGAATCATGACCTGGCAACAGCAAATAAATTATATGCATTAAATACAACTAGAAATAGAGTGAATTTTTTAAGAGAATAAACAGCTATCATTTTCAAATCCATGAAGATCATGAGTAAAATATTGAACTTGACTACGAACAAAAACTTAAATTGATAGGTAGAGAACCCAATGACTACGTCAAGTGACAACAGACGACTTCACATTCTTTCAATGTGGGATATATTAGCACTCCCTTCACGTGCATACTGGATAATACAACAGACTTTGCACGTGAACCAAAATAGGCAACTATGCCCAAACCAAACAAACTTTGATATCATATTAAGGTTGACTCTAATAGAAAAACTTAAGTTAACAGGTGAAAGGCCCAACTGGTATACCAAGTGGCAACATATTTCACTGACTTTCGATCTGGGATACACTAACAAGTAACAAGGTATATTGATTAGTGTTACTTAAATATCAAGAAAAATCGGACCTTGTATAATCCCTAGTCACCGAGATTTGTTAAGTGTGCAAAAATTTGATCACATAAGAGAAGTTGCAACAACGAAGAGCTAGGCAGAAAATTTAATAAAGCAAAGGACAAAGAACAGCTAAGAAAGTCACTACCAACTTCAAAACCAGAAAAATACATTTCAATGCACATGCTCAACCACTTCAAACCAACAATGAATTATTTTGATGTGATAGAGACCCCAATAAGCATGACATAATCTATGTTTTGCTTCTTTTTCTTCTGTTTTATCTCTCATTGTTTTTTTCATATCGATATGCAAAAAAGCATGCATATGGTTGGTCCCAGAGTGACACAACAGTCAACAGCTCAAACCAGCGTTCCTCCCCTTGACATGTCGGGAAATTATTAAGAACATGCAACTAAAGGACTATATTACGAATAACCACTTTACACGTAAGTGTACTTCAAATGATCGCAATTTCAAGATCAGCCAAACTGGGCCACATATTATGAAGAGATCAATGAGCAAAATTTTATCGAGAAAGCATTTAAAGAAGAGCAGCCTATCTTACAATACATTGCAGGGAAAGCTATACCACCAACAGCACCCAGCACTTGGCAGGATCTGAATCACATCTTCACTTGGTCAACCAGTAGATAAAAATGAGAAATGTGCATACAGAAGCAACGAGGGAAAGTATGATGGTATCCATAGATTTCTTCCTCTTTATAGCCGAGAGTAGCTGGTTTACCTGCAAACCATTATGTGGGTAGTAAATTAACCAAGACAAAAACATTGTTAAAATGCGTTAAAGTCCCACATTGGATAAATATAATAGTGGAAGTCAAACTCTACTAACAATTAATCTTTTAGCAGTGGAAATTCAAGTCATTATATGTAACAACACTCATTGGGGCAAGTGGTTTAAGGTACTTGATCCCCCAAGAAAGAGTCATTATATGTAACCCATCATTAAAATTTAACGTGGTATAGAATTAGTTATGATACAGGCCTTGGCCCGAAGGTGGCCCGTTTATGTTGCCTCACTTTTTGGTCTCCGTCCCGCTTGCTGATAGACATGCCTGCAGCGGGTCCTCGTGTGGAAGAAAAAGACTTGCACGAGGGAGTGCTGATTTAAAAGGCCACTAATTGTGTGCATGTTGAGCTCACTGATAAAAAGAAAAATATGAGGCTCCATATAATTGCGAAAGCCAAACCCTACTAACAAGATTGACATTTTAGTAATGGAAGCTGAAACCATTATATTTACCCCATTATTGAAACTCAACGCACACTAAATCATAAAATGCACCCAAGAAAACAATTCCACAATCCAAGGTGGAGTCATTCAATTTCTTTAATTTTGCTACAATCAGTCTATCCACATTCCACATCCACAAGAGAAACGGTCAACAGATACTAGCAAAAGAATACTCTACCACTCACTTACATACTGGTAGTTTTGACTCTGATCTATTGCTATTAATCATTGCTGAGAATGTTAATTAACATTTTGTGTTATAGAACAAAAAATTAATCCGTATTGTTATGCAGTTGGTTCTAAGTACAGATGCATGCATAACTGGTAAAACATGAAAAAAATTCATACCGTTGGGAGGCGGCTGCTAACATTGCTGAGCTTTGAGTTAATACCACCAAATGTTGAACGTTGAAGGACTAGTGTACCAAGAGTTGACTGAGCCTGAGATATCACAGTATCCATCTGCAAAATAATATTTTGTTCAGCAAGCTACTCCCAAGTAAAGCACACATTTTTCATGATTCTTTACCTATATATAGTTTACTCAAGCTCAAAGATGAACTGACTTCTTAGAGAAAGTTCCCTAAGCTGTCAGTCCATAGTAATTGGAATTTGTAGAATGTCAAACATATACAACTTGTGGGTGAAGATGATTCCCTATCAAAACTACGGTCGCCAAACAAATAAAACCGAATTTATTTCTGCTTTCAAAAGGAATGAAATGTTGTCTTTCTCTTTTCAGTGTCAGGTTTGCATTATAGAAAAGATATATATCATCATTCTCTAATACTCCCTCCGTCCCAAAATGAGTGTTCTCCTTTCTATTTTGAGAATAATTAAGGAGAAGTTAGTTGGTGTTGTATAATTACTTTTGAATCCACATTATTATGTGTTCTAACAAACTCAAGGGAATGATGAGATACTAACTAACTTATTATAGGGATGTTATTGGTAATTCATGCTATAACTAACTTCCTAAAAAGAAAAGAGGACACTCATTTTGGGACAAAAATGCAAGACAAAACAAGACACTCATTTTGGGACGGAGGGAGTAAAATAAAATAAATGAGAGATCTGTGTGTTACACAATTACTTTTACTGCTGTTCTAGTCAAGAGATCTTCATGCTGGTCTTGAATAATGGCACAACACGAATTTAATATGATTTTCCACCTTTCATACTCTGTCGTAGAAAACTCTAATCAATGCAATACAATTTAAGGTCCAAAATCAGAAAGCAATCTGAATGCAAGGTGGCCTAAAAATGCCAAGTCATTCATTTTTAAGCTTATTACAAAACTATTCCGTATAGATCAAAGCTTCAATAACTTCCTCAAACTCATAATTCTTAGCAATGTACTTAAAAAAGTTTAACCAAACCTTGGTGACATGCTCACCCTTCTGTAACTCCCTTAAGTTCAAAGAAACTATCAAATTTCCCATGCGAAATGGTTAACGTCTCCAATGTCACATGGAATTTAAAACATCCAAACAGGAGAGAATAATGTAATGATACTATTTGTTGGAGCCTTGGAGGGGAATGTAATACCACCATATACACTCAAAGTACACAAACATCAATATACCTGTCCTGTATTTCTGCTAATGGATGCATGCTCTTTAAGGAGAGCTTGCTCATCAGAACCAACACCCTCTTCCAAATCAAGTCTTGAACGATCAAACTCCCTAAAATCCTCTAGCAGTGAAGCATGTTCCAGCTTTGCTCTAAGACTGGAACGAAGCCGATAAAATTCCTGCACTTCAATCGTATGAAACAATAAGTTAAAATTTGATAGGTGAAAGACCTAATGAATAATCATCCTTAGATAATGCATACTTAGTGTTAAGTTTGTAGTATAGTAGGAAGGAAATGACTCCCAAGAGATAGCTTGAAGCTATGAACCCCAAGCTCTCAAAAAATCTCGCAACAATGTGAAGAATTAATTGGTAGGAGAGGAAAGAAAAAGGCATATTGGGAGTTTAATAGTAGACATACTCAAACTGCATGCATTAAGTATGTAAAAAATCAAAAGTATCCAAAATTTGCACCTTAATCAAGGAACATCACGATGATTCTAATTGTCAAACAAAATAGTGAATCAATATATGAAATTTTTTTCTTTTGAATAAATGGTTTTGTAGGTGTCTGTGTGTGTTTGTGAAAGAGAGGGAGAGAGTATCAATTCAACTCCAGCATAATTTGCAACATGAAAATTTCCATACATTGAAAGAATTCCAATCTCTACATCAATTGCAAATTGAACTCCAGCATAATTCACAACATGCTAATAAACAATTCTTTATTGACATGATAGCATTATATTGTAATGCCAAATTATGAATAATACAGCATATAATAAATAATGAGAGAGATAATACACTTCTCTGAGGAAAGCTGTTACATACCATTTATCCAAATTATATAGACTTGGGAAGGTAGATTTCACTTATTCAAATGTTATGAAGTTTGCAACCCTATGTTAAAATAATTGGAAGCCCTTGTACCTGTGTAAGATCTTGTAGTATTTCTTGATGCCGAGTCAAGGTATGAGAAACCATTTCCGATCCTCCAGATGACACCCAGGCTTGCATCTGTAAATTAACTTGTTGGAGCTGTTTTAGCAATCGATCTATTCCAGATTCAAGATCGCTCTCCGCATCGTCGGTTTTTGAGGAAGCTTTTGCAGAAACCAGTTTACGATAAGATACCATCTGCTCATCCAGCTGAGCTTCAAGTTTCCTAGCCTGCACCATGGTTCACAAAAAATAAGAGTTTATACAAACATGCAAAGATATCAAAAGCCACATGATGATATAACTACAACTTGGATGGATATAATGGATTACTTCCATTTCAAATATCATAAAATATTTACGAACTAAAATGGTAAAAAGATTGAACTAAAAAAAGTTGTGGGACAGAAAAATTGGTAGAATTCTTCCAACAGTATCTAGATCATATTGATGAGGTAACTTATGCTATGAAACCCAGGAGATAGTGTTGCCTCAAAGTAAACCAATAGCACTTTCTGTTTTAGTTTATGAGCTTTAGTAATATGCAATGCAACAGAGGAACCATTTGGGGTCAGTGACATACCACACTCCCCAACTGGGCATTTATTGTATTTTTGTTATAATAAGATCACACGATCTATGTCAATTGGCAGTAACTATAAAAACCAAGGAGCAAATTGCACAAAGGGTCAAGGAATGCATTGAACCCAACTGAACTTCATATACATAAACTAGTTGACACAAGTGGATGTACATGTACTTCACCTAATTATGCTGCATAGCAACTGCAAATGATAAATCAGACAACCACTAAACAACGTTGTCTACAGTTTGAATAGCTAAAATTTTATTCACAAGCTTTTACAACTACTTCCTTCTACTTTCAATTCATAAAAAATAAATAAAATAAAATAAAAAATTGATTGAGGTGCTTAACCTATTATACACACAGATTCTCCATAGGAGGAAAATCCCATTAAGAGAAAATCAGCTGCATTACTTTTACTAATATTCTTGCCATTGGGCCAACAGCCTATCAGCAATGGCAAGTAGATAAAGAACATGATCAATCCATTTACCACTGCCCACTGTAATACATGACCTAGTCCTTGTCCTCTTATTCAGAATGATTTGAAAGTTGGGTTCAATATAATCCTCAGAAATATTTCATCAAGTATTAGTGACTCGTCTTGTGAATAATTTTATTATTTGTATAAAAACACTATGGCTTGTTGTGCTTCTCTCCCACCTATAAACCATTGAACAAAATTGCCATTAAGCATCACGTGAAAGATGCAATTACCAAATCTTAATTAACTTATATGTGCACCCTTTTGCATTATACCTACACTATCCTTTTCTTCTTCTTCTTCCTTCTTTTTTCCCCAAGTTATCCTAAATAACATACAAGACTATAACATATGATGAACATTATACTGGCTATAGGAATAATGCATCATTATTGTTTCCCTCTCTTTTATTTAATTTAGTTTTCTTTTGTGACACTCGGTTGGGACTTGACGTAAAATTGTTGAACTTCTATTTGTCTCATTCCCTTTAGATGTGCTGACACAAAGTAACTATTGCAAGGAGGCTACATGTAATATGTATACCATCCCATCTTAACATTATACAACTTGCCAAACAAACATATGCCAAGATTAGTTTTAGCAAAGAATATACAAGGAGCCTTATCATTTCTTGACATGAGTATGAGAGGATAGTTACACATATTTCGTAGATTCTTGCCAAATATCAAGAAACCCAATTAGACCAGAATTCTGTCCAAGTGCAACATTCTGAATCAGATTTGTGGTTTATTACACAGTTAGTTCCAAGAAATCTAGACATTTATCAATTAAAACACATTTCCAATAAACAACTAAGGTCAGCATTATGTGATGATTTATGAATTTCATCAATATCTAATTCTCCCTCCGTCTCAAAATAAGTTTACACTTTATATAAAAAATTGTCCCAAAAGGAATGTCCGCTTTTCGTTTTGACAAGTTAGTTAACAAGATTATTAATCATCCCAAGGAAAAGTTAGTTACAACCACTTGGGTTTGTTAGCATAAAGTCTGATATGGCCACGTTAAGCACCAATCAAACTGACCTTGACTATAGTGAAAAAGAGAGAGAAAGTGGACACTCTGTTAGTCTAGACATCAACTATGAATACTATAATCGGAGCACCCCAGCCGATTAAGACTTCCCTAAAAGGCAAACTATGTGAACAAGGTAAACATGAACAATATCCCAGTCACATTAAACTTCAGCTGTTATATCAATCACAACAATGCAGCTATTGCACAGATCTTGAATCTGTGAATAAGGACAAGGCTTAAGACTCGTATGTGTACCTTGCAAAACAGCTAGATCTATGTACCAGAACCTAAAATGCTCATAAAATACTACCACATTTCTACCTGCATTTGTATGCTGATGAACTTTTCGGCTTCACTGAGTCTACATCTTATTTGCATAGTATTATACGAACTCAAACTTCAAAATTGTAATTCCCACACATTCCCTTCAATTTTCTTCCCAAGCAAACAGATAGCTACGGAATAATCCAATTTTGACTAAACAAACGACCAAATCATTCAAAAAATCGTTACATTCGGTATCCTACAACTAGATCGCTATATATTACATTGGGAGATTTAGCTTCTCCTAATTGCCGACATTTTCTACACGGCCAAACAGAATTCCGCCACAAAACAACAATTGCATAGATTATTTCTCGGAAAATGAAATGAAATAGACGGAACCTGTTTTCTCAAGGCGTCCCATGATGTCTGCCCTTCCATTGAAGAACGAAATTGGAAGGAACCGATCTCTCTCTCTCCGAATCGAATCGTTGTAGGAAGCTCCAGAAGGTCCGTAGCGGTCTCTTCTGGCGATGATACTCGGAAGCAGTAGAGATCTGCAGAGATGATTGGGTCTGTTCTGGTTTTTAGGTTGTTTGGAGATGACGACAGATCAACGGCAAATTTGGCAACTGCGTTTGCGTAACCTTCATATTTTGTATTTTAAATAATCATTATAAAAAAATTAAGTCAATCTTGTTTGACGGAGTATTTATTTTGTGGTGCACGCGGTCGGTGTGTGCTCTTTAGCTGGCAGTTGTGCGGGTCGGTCGGGTGTTCGGGTCGGATCGGCGCCGGCTGGGTCGGACGAGCACAACTAATTGTTTAGGATATTTATAATTTTGTGATGTATTCAGAAAAACATAATAATAATAATAATAAGGGTATAATCTATATCAATTAAACTAATAAGGTGATGACACCTCATTTAAAATCATGATCCGAACGAGTCGCTCCGCTCCCACACATTCACTTGAGTGGGTATAAGTGATTTTAAATGAGGTGTTATCACCTCATTGGGTTTATTAAATTGAAACTGATATAACTAGTTTATACACTCGTACGATGCACGGGTATCTTTAATAATATTATAACTAATTAAGAATTCTGCATGATAAATAAAAATAATGGTATATATTTGAAT
This sequence comes from Pelargonium myrrhifolium, assembly GCA_036897405.1. NCBI lineage: Eukaryota > Viridiplantae > Streptophyta > Magnoliopsida > Geraniales > Geraniaceae > Pelargonium > Pelargonium myrrhifolium. Next base: position 10,241 of record JAYMTK010005289.1, read on the forward strand.
TTCTAAAATTGAATTTTTATTATTTATATCATAATATGAAAATTATATCATTTTTTTATTATTGCTTTAAAATTATATTTTTTGTTATTGGATATATTACAAT